>PVJO010018187.1:0-37392 GCA_004026905.1 Hystrix cristata | reverse complement strand
CCCCTTTGTTAATTACTGATTTGTATAAATGATAGCATTAAACAAGATATGCAATATGTGTAACTGAGGGCAAAAATTATTTTGTATTTTAATGGACATTGAAAGAAAAAACATAATAGAAGAGAGTTAAATAAGTACATGGCAGTAAGTTGTAATTAAAACATTCTCCATATTGGTACTCTTTATTCAAATTAAATTTAAAATGAACTTTGTATGTAACTTTTGATAACTTGATGTTTGCAGTTCATGTTCATGTTTAGTGACTTAACAGACTCGTAAGAACATGAAGAGTAGATTGACACTGAAAATCTCAGGAGCCAAACTTTTCCTGTTCAAGATGTGTCAAATCTAAGAATATCATTATGTGACCTGCTGTTCTTCCTGGAAAAGTTATGGGCTATCAGCAGTTATTCAAATAGGTTTGAAAGTAGTCTTTACCTGATTGGATAATATAAATCTCAAAACGATAGTAGAAAAACGACTGGGGAGGAGACATAAATCCTTCAGTGAGACCATAAATCAAGTAAAAGAACCTTCCGCCTCTTAAATCAGGGTTAAATCTACACATTTTAGCACACTTTACTATAATGTGTGGACAGAGTGAATATTGCATTGAGGGTCAATTTATACTAGTTTTTAAATGTTTCAATAAAACTAATTTTATATATCCTTATAAATTAGTTTGCATTACCTCTCTGGAATGATCATTTAATGGAAAGCTTTCATTAATACTTAAACTATGAATGTACACAAAATATGAGAAGTTTCAAACACTCACCATTTCCTAAATAAAATTATGCCAATTTCTTTGAATTTAATGTTTCTCCAAGAAGAAATCAAGGACTAGCATCAAGATATTTCTACCAGCAATAGATCTAGATTTCAAGGGCCATCTGACATTTATTGATCTATAATAAAAAGCAAAAACACAAAGGATAACAGATTATTCCCTATTCTGTATCAATTTAATTAATCAAGTAATCAAACGGTACTAAGACAAAAATGTTAAAATAAAAACACAGGTGCATTTGTCCAAGTTATGAAGGAAGTGGCTTTAGGCACTCCTGAAAGTCTCTGTGGTTCTGTGGTGGAAGAACATGGATCAAAGATTACTGAGAAAGCAAGGTGGAGCAAGACGTCAACTAGCAATCTTCTCTCCAAAGGCATAGTAGGTGAACAGCCATTAACAAATCATTCTGCTTTCACCACAGGTGAGGAAATCAACCAATCAACCATAGTGGCTGCTTTGAATGTCACAATATGGAAAGATTTACTGAAGAAGGCAGGAAAGCCAAAGAGTCGCTCTTGCTGAGCCTCCCCAACTCCTCCAAGCATAGAGCTTGGAAACTATTCTAGCCTATGTGTAGAAGAGAGAATCAAGTTCGGTCTTTAGACTTGTAACCCAGCAAAATGAAGCCCAGTGCCGGGGAGGCCCATAACTCTGAACTGAGCCCTGAAATTCGCTTAGACTGGGGGACTGGCTACAGCCACCTCCCCTCTCCCAACCCCTTATGACAGGGCAGGAGCAGGACCTGCCCTCTGGAGACCAGGGCTTCACTATGCAATCTCTGCATTTTGGACATTTTTCTTATTTTCGGACATTTTCTCTTTTGTGGCAAAAATACGTATTTTAAATTTGTGTGGGAGAAAAAGCCCTGACTAGACAAAACCATCTCGAGCAAAGAGAACACAGCAGGAAGCATTACCCTTCCTGATTTCAAAATATACTGCCAAGTGGTAGCGCTCAAAAGAGCACGGTATTGACAGACATCCAGATAGACAGACAATGGGGAAGAATGAAAAACCTAGAAGTAAACTGGTGCATCTATAGCCAACTGATTTTTAACAAAAGTGCTAACAACATATTGGAGATGACTATTTGTTTCCAATAAATCGTGCTCAGAAAATTGGGTATCCACATCCAGAGAATGAAACAAGGCCCCTATCTATTTATTACCAGTTACAAAAATCAGCTCAAAATACATTAAAAACTTAAATATAACACTGAAACTCTTAACCTAATAGGAGAAAACAGAAGAAATGCTTCAGGACATTGGAATAGGCAATGATTTTTTGAACAAGGCTCTAAAAGTATGGAAATAAGATTGAATAAATGGGACTAATTCTAATGAAAACCTTCTGTATAGCAAAGGAAACCCTCCACAGAGACACCCTATAAAATGGGACAGGATATGTGTAAGCTGTCCATCTTCATAAGGAATTGATATCCAGAACCTGAGGAATTCTGGAGACTCAGTAGCAAAGCAATATAACATAGTTAAAAGACAGGCAACAGATCTAAATTGATACCCTCCCCCTAAAATAAGACCTATAAATGGCTGACTGGTAGATGAAAACGATTAACATCACTAATTATCAAGGAAATGCAAATCAAGACCACAATGAGATATCGCCTCATTTGAGTAAGAGGAGCTATGATCAAAACAAGTAAAAATAAGTATTGTGGAGGAAGTCGAGAAAAGTGAACACTTGTACAGTGTTGGTGGAAATCTAAATTAGTATACCTTTTGTAGAAAACAGTATGGAAGATCCTCAAAAAAATTAAAAATAGAACTACTATATGATCCAGCAATCCCACTACTGAGTATCTACCTACAGGAAACAAGATAGCTGTGTCTGAGAAACATCTATACTATTAACAGTAACAATAAGTGGAAACAATCTAAGTGTACATCAGCTGATGAATGGATAATGAAAGTATAGTTGATAAACACAATGGAATAATCAACCATAAAAAAGAACGAAATGGATGTATATATGGAAACAGAGGTTAGTATATTAAATAAACCAGACACATAAATGTTAGTACTGGATGGTTCCATTCGTATATGGAATTTTAAAAGTTGATCTTATGGAAGTGGAGAGTAGAATGGTAGTTACCAGAGGCAGGGGAAAATGCTGGGGAAGATGGAGGGGGATAAAGAAAGTTCAATCAGTGGGTACTAAGTTACGGTTAGACAGGCTCAAGAAGTTCTGGTGTAGAATAGCACACTAGGGTGATGATTGATATCAATAATGTACTGTACTCTTCAAAAAGCTAGAAGAAAGGATCTTCAAAGTTTTTAACATAAGGAAATCATAACATAATAAGAGGACTTTAGTAAAACACACTATGGACAACTTATATAATCCCCTACGTGAACCCATGTTGGTTAGAAAACTACCATATTATGATGGAGTAGCTGCTGCCTGGGCCCTATCCTGTGGGCACTTACTTTGTCTCATCGAAGTCCCCTTAATATAAACACCTGCTGCTTCCTGCCTGTGGCCTTTGTCTAGTTCTAGACTCTACCTAGAGCAACCATCACCCAGTGATGAAAGGAACTGGTGGGAATGTATGCTGGCTTCGTCATTTGTCTGGTGGGCTAACCAAGCAGTTCTCTACCTGGTCTTCCGAGGTTGTATGGTAGGATTCAGCTCCCATTGGCTGTGGAGGAAAACATTTTGATAATGTTACATAATTGATTGACTTTGTTGTTTTGTTCCCTACCTACCTTTCCCATTTTCTACTGGTGCCTGCAGAGATCACCTCCCAAATAACCTTCTTGTTAAGACTCTTTGTCTCTGGGTTGGCTTTGGGGCGATCCCAAAATCTGAGTCAAAACCTTCGTATGTGGTTGGTTAAGTCAGATTGGTAATAAGACAAGAAAAGCGACTTTCTGATTTATAAGTATGAATAGAATGTGCAAACGAAAAAACACTGCTAGTAACTATGGTAGGGTTTCTTGGCTTGACACTATTGACATTTTGAGCCAAGTAATTCTTTGTTGTAGACCGTTTCCTATACATTGTGGGGTGTTTAGCAACATTTCTGATTTCTACCTGGTAGCTCTCTCTCCCCTGTTACAATAACCAAAAATTTCTCTAGACATTTTCAAATGTCTGGGGAGAAAAGACAAAATCATTCCCCACTAAGAACCATGGTGTTAAAAAATGACTTCATTTAATGCATTCAATTAAATTCATTCATTCAACTACCATGTGAAGTGTGAATACAGCAATAGATCCTGATTCTACAGAGTTTGTTTTCTAGTCAGAGGAAAATAAAACGATTATCTCCCAGCGAGAAATTGTCTTTAATTTTGAAGCATTTTCCAGTTGAAGCTGCAGAATGAATAATTTCTTTCACATACCGCTCCCCAAATTATAACTATTTCAAAAGTGTGAGTGCAAGTCTGCAAACTGCATATGATTTTAATTCTGATGAAATAGATAACTGCTATTTTTCACAGTATAATTTCTGCATGGTGGGAGTAAAGGATGAGATATCTGCCCTTGGTTCTTTCTTCATGCCTTCTGTGCTGAAATATGGTGGGAAACGGAGCTCATTTTACTTTCACAACTGCAGTTTTATTCTTTTCCTTTCCTTGCATGTGCTTTACCCATAATTTCCACCTACCTTCTCTCTAAAAGTTTTATTAAAGAGCATACACAGTACTGCCACGCAAATTTAAATGATTGTAAGCAGCAAAAACATTAAGAAGCATTGGAAGATTGATTTTTCTGTATTTTAGACAAGTCGGCCTTGAATTTCTGAGATTTTTCTTCCTTATATTTTCATGTAATTTCTTCCTTACGAATCACACTGAAATTGTCACGGTGCCCTGGTGTGACTGTTGGAGAAGCTGCAGTTAGCGTCGGTGCCCCCGAGTCCCATATGTGTGAAAGACTTCTCTGATTTGTATTCCATCCCTGATGGATTCTTATCCCTTGGATCTGTGCATGGGACACAGAAAAAGTGGAAAATGCTGGGCAGCTCTCAGCCAGTGATGCATGCCAGCTGGAGAAGAACTGTTACAGTTGTTATTGAAAACTGTCTCCCCAAAGTTTATGGTGTTGGAAGTTTGGTTGGCAACCTGAAGTATAAATGAAGAGCAAAATCAAAGACAAATAATAGAAAATAGGGAGCTAGAAATTTTGTGAAAGAGAATGGGATCAAGAGTTGGGGGGCACAAAAGGGCAGGGGATGAAAAAGATGTGTTATATGCATGTGCCAACTCCCTACAAGCAATAGAATCATAATGTGCTACAAATGTGTACCAATAAAAATAAAAATTAAAAAAAGAAAGCTTAGTTGGCAGCTGATGAGCTTTTGGGAACTGATTAGTTACTGAGGGCTCTGACTTCATCCACAGATTAACTAACTGATAAGATCATAATTTGATGGTATTATTGGTGGTGATGGAAACAGGAAACAAGAATCAAGAACCATTAGTTGAGAAGGATCATGGAGGCATGACCTTGGGGATTATATCTGGTTCCCAGCTCTCTCTCTCTCTCTCTTTTTTATTCTTTCTTTCCTTTTTTTTTTTTCCTGGCTCTTTCCCTTGCTCTCTGTGCCCTGCCTGCCATGAGATGAGCAAGATTAACGGCTCAGCTCCACCACACCCTTCGATCATAATGCTCCACCCACCTCGGGCCTACTGCCACAAAACCAACTGATACTGGCCTGAACCTTCTGTTTTTGTTTTTGTTTTTTTTTTTTTTTGTGATGCCGGGGATCGAACTCAGGCCCTTGTGCTTACAAGGCAAGCATTCTAATCACTGAGCTAAATCCCCAGCCCTGGCCTGAACCTTCTGAAACCATGAGCCAAAATAAACTTTATCCCATAAAAGTTGTTATTCTTAGGCACCTTATCACAGTAATGCAACACTAACTAACAAAAATAACTATCTCAGCTTCAGAGACATTTTCCGAATCTTTCCACAGGTTTCCAGAGGGAGGACCCACTGTGTAATGTGGTCATTGTTTTTCTCCTTTCTTTGTCTCACTTCTTCATGGTCCTAGGAACACATTACCAATAAAGCATTATAATATATAATGTCCTATAAGGACTCAGCATTCCAACTCGGGCTGAAGGGGCAGAAGAAAGAAGGTGACCAGGTTTGAGAGTTTACAATTGAGAATGAATGGTAGAAATTATTTGTAATACATAAAATATTGCTATTCTCTTAAACACTACTCAGGGTCAGAGTTGAAAGAAATTGGGCTGTACATAATTATATCTACATAATTTGTCCATATTGATATTCTTTGGGGGTGGGGGATCAGAGAGACTTGTGTTAAAATAGTATTAAATAAAATCTTTGTATTTTGACTTGTATTTTTAATACTTTACATACTTTTGTAAATATCATACTATTTTTTTGAAAGTCTGAATTCTGATAATCAGTTCTTACAGAAGCATGTAAGAAAAAATATAACTTGTTCAGCAGGAGCATAATCCTTCTTGTTCATATTCTGATCCAAGGATAGCTACATTAGTAGGCAATATTACCACATAGATAGTTCACAAGATGAATTAAAGCACCTGTTATGTCTGCAGTCATTGCATTTCTGCAGAAATCCCCAGCCGACATTATGTTTAAAATGCATACATCGAATTGTTTCTCTGATATGAGAAACCATAACTGTAAATAAGGACAAAGAGGTGTAATAGATATTATATAAAAGGAGGATGGTGTGCAGAGGAGAGGAGTACTAGAAAGAAAGAAGGGGAAAAGGAGAAAGGCAACAGGGGAAAGAGAGGGGAAAGGGAAAATATGGAAAATGATGAATGAACCTGCTGTAAATAGGGAGGGAGGGAGCAGAGGGGAGGGGCTGGGAGAGGGGAGAGAACCAAGATGCATCATGTATAGGTACAGAATAAATGTAATGAATGTGACCATTGTATGTAGAATGTACCAATACATGTTCTTGGTTTAAAATAAATAAAAAAATAAATAAAATAAAATAAAATGCTGCCTACTACTTCAACATGCAGAAAATGTAAATTGGCCAGTTATAACAGATAACAACTGTAGATTACTGAAATAACAGACTCTCAAACTTCAGGTTTTGGGTAAGGAGACCAAATGATATTTAAAATTTTGCTATTGAATGCTTTATCGAGGTTTTTCAAACCACATAACGTATGTGATTTATACAGTGCTATTTTGCTATTTTCAAGTTTATGTAAATATAGTGGTGGGTGTAATGCATCCTTAATACATAATTTTAAGCCATTTTGTGCTCTCTTTAGCTGTGTGAAAAGATAAAATGTGCATATATTTGAGAAGTATGTTTTTAAGAAACACTGACTAAAGGAATAATTTAGCAATTGGAAGATAAATATTTCCAAGTATTTTCTTCCACTAAAAATATGTGATTATATGAACATAAAGAATTGGTATGTACATTGTTTCGAGTTATAAATCTAATCTCTAGATACAGGAATATTGCTTTAGAGTGATAGCATTTTGGATATCTTTTCTTTTACTCTTTTACTCTTAGGATATTTCTCAGAATGATGTTAAGTGCATGAACTAGAACACATAGGATTACAAAGGGCACATTATTATTCTGAAATACAATTATCAAAACATGAGTAGAACATAATTGAAATATAGTATATGAATTTCTATTTAAAAATATTTGCTAACATATCAAAACAGTATTTAATAGTGTCTCTAAGAAAAAAGATTTCAAGATACCTGCAAAATTTATAAGATAATTCAAAAATGTTGGTGAACTCTATTAGTGACAAAACTATATGACTGATTCACTTGGAGGTAAAGGACATGTGGAAAATACGTACTTTTCTGTATTTCACAGCTTGGATCCCCAAATTCTGAGTTCTATCAGGGATCCCTTGACGGGAGTTCCTATTATGCAGTAACATTATGATTAGTTGATACGATTAAAATGAGTTTGAGAATCTTCTCATCTAACCCGAACTTATTTTAAGTTTCAATGGTTCTACAAAATAACTTTTCATTTTTCAAAATGAGGATTATTAAGACCTGTGGTAGCAAATCAAAGAACTACAGGAAATGTAGATTTTCAAAATATGCTAATTATATAGCAATAGGATGTTTATACTAAGCTAGAGAACACGGGTTCTTTCTAAATGTAACTGCACATATAACTATGTATATAAATATATGCATATGGAGATATACATCTGTGTATATGTGTGTATGTGTATTGGTGCCCAGTCAGTCTAAAAACTGTCAATATGTAATCTTAAATAAAATATGTAAAATGACAGAACTTTTGCACATTTTAAATTTTGAAACATAAGCAAAAGTATTGTCTTCTATCTCACCTCTGTATATTGCTGTATGTAAACAAATACTATTACTTTTTAAGAAAATAGATGAAGAACAATCTGTCACCTAGTTATCTAAACATCTTAGGCATAATAGCGAGTAGTCCACATGAAGAGCTCATAATTGCTGAGAGCTTGTGTTTGAGGCTTTGTGTGGGTGAGACATATTTAGGGAAAAAGTCAAATTTAGCTTGATGTATGAACAAACAGTAAAATTTAATGAGAGCAAATGAAAGCGTACGATTAGTCCCTCTGTCCTGAGTTGTCTGTGTGCATTGATTTTAATTCTTGCAAGGTAGGTATTAGGTTTGGGTGCCAACATTAGATACTGAGATGTGTATTAGACTAAGAAGGAATTCACTTAGGGAAATCTCAAAGTGACGGCACTGACTGGGGCGAACATCATCAGAACTGTTTTCTCATCTTGACGTAAACTGAAACTTCTGAAACCAATGCCAAGATGGGGATAATCTTTTGGTTAAGATGTTCCTATGCCCATCTTTGTTTATTCAATGTTTCAGAGAGTCCTGTGGCCTCTGTTGATTTCGTTGAGAATCCCATAGTTGGGGTTGGGGGTTTAGCTCAGTGTCAGAGCACTTGCCTAGCAAGCGCAAGGCCCTGAGTTCAATCCCCAGCACCCCACCACCACCAAAAAAAGAAGAATTCCATAGTTGTGCAAGTTAATCCACTATAGGCGTTTTTAAAATTAAAAGAATGCAATCCATACTTGACAGAAGAAACACACCTATGACAAAATTCTATTTTATTTCAAATATTCTATTATTTAGCTAACCAAAGGTTATTTCTTAGTTTTATTTTAGTATTTTATTTTATTTTTGTGGTTTTTCAGTTTGAACAAAGAGGCCTTCACAGTAAGCTACACCACCACCCCTTGCCCCTTTATAAATTTTTGAGACAGGTTTTAGTTGTTAAGTTCCCCAGACTGGGCTCAAACTTGTGATTCTCCTGCCTCAGCATCCCAGAGTACTGGTATTACAAGCATGTAGTGCCATGCCTGGCTTGAAAATAAAATTATAAAATATGTATGTAGACAGCAGGACAAATTAAATAACAAATAAAATCTCTAGTTCTCTCAATAATAATGCACTATTGAAATTTTTGATTTAAGTGTTCTCGAGTCAAAATACAAAGAGGATAAATATATAAGGTAACATGTACAGTGATTACTTAGCCTTGCCACATGCACACAGATTTTAAAACAATATGCACATAATGAATACACACAAATTTATTTGTCAATTAAAACTAAAAGGGGAAATTTGATGTTATTTTTACTTTTCTCTAGACATGGCTTTATATTGATAGAATTAATACATCATTTCTAATTCTTTCTTAATATTATATAACCTTTCCAAAATTTTCTACTCCTTAATAGTTAAAATTAATAGTATACTTTGCCATTATAATTTACATCAAACTTAATTATATATATATTTTATTCATGTAATAAGCTTAAGAAACAAAAACAAAAAATACATTGACATTATAAAGAAATCCCTGGAAAATGTTAAATTTAGCACAGTAAGTGTGCTATTTGTTGTATGATATAAGTAATTTTTCATTTATTTATACATTTCTAACTTTTCACACAGAACATATATTACACACTAAAAATTACAGTTGCACATTTAAAAAATTGTTATAATTTCTCACACTTTCTCAATCTGTTTGTAAAAAGGACATAGTTTTATTTTCTCCAGGAAGAAAAATGAAGCAGGATCATGGGCTAGGGGAGCTGCGCAGAGTCAGAGGCACTGAGATTTTTAGTAAAGGTGTTAAGGGAGTCCCCGTGAAAAGGTAACAGCTGAGCAGACTGAAGGGACAAGGTAGCCACACGTGGAGAGCAACAGTGGAAAGACTTCCAGGCCAGCAATGAAGAGATAACTGGCAGACAGCAGCTTTCCAGTAACACCCACCATGCATGCTACACTTTGCATTGCAGGGGAAGTACCAAACAACAGCAAATCATGATTTCTTCCCTCGAGGAAGTTTTCCTGAGCCAGAAGAAGAGCGTGAGAAATAGAAAAAAATCTATGATACATTCAGGATAACGTCCCTTAGATTAAGAAAATCTAAAGTTACTCTTCATTAAACTCTTCTACTTGATCTACAGTATTAAAGACAGGTTTGTATTATTAAGTAATGCTAAAATATACAATATATTCTCCCACAATTAGAAGTCGTTGGCTGTTTGCATTTAAGTCTTGTCAAATGAATGTGGAATAAGAATCTGTAATGCATCCATAATTTTAATTTTAAAATTAATTTCTATTTCCTTCCATAGTAATATGATAAAAGATCCTATACCTGTAAAATTACTTCTGACAAATCCTTCAGCTTCTACAACATCAAAATGGTGAAGATTGAGAAGATTTAAGATTGATGAAATTCTCTTCATGACTACTATTTGCGTCATATTTAACAATGTTTAAATTTGTTCTTTTAGTAAGCACACTGGCGTTTTGCATTATAATGCCGCGAAGCACCAGCCTCTTCACTTGACACTTTCAGTGATGTTCCAGCTTTACTTCTGCCCCAGCTGACAAGTTACTGAGACGTCTGTTAGGTGGAATGTTGAGTTTGTTAAAATGTGAGACATTACGGAGCGTGCAATAGTGCAATACCAAATGATCAGTGTCCACACCGGTCATGAAAAAGACCACCCGATTACTGAACCAAAGAGAGTGCTGGCCTAGGAGAATGAAACCAGTGATTACAGGGTTTGCAAACAGCCGTACCCAGATAAACAGATAGAATGAAAAGGTCAGAAAGCATGTTGTGCAGACATGGTGGGTGCAGTTCAGACCCCTTCCAATGTGTTGCCAATACTCTCGGGTGTACCCCAAAACAAAATAATCGAGCAGAGCACAGTCGTATGCTACGCTCTCCAAATAAAATCTGTACAGTAATATTCTGCAAAACTTCAAGTATTTGATTAAAAATAAGCTTAGGAAAGACAATTTTTAATGAACTAAACATTTCCTCTGCTCTCACAAGGCCAATAACTTATAAGAATATACAGGACTAAAGATATTACTACTGAATGATCACTTTGGCAGCCTGTGTACTAAAATTGGAATGGTACAGAAAGTAGCATGGCCCAGATCAAGCATGACATGTAATTCATGAAGTGTTATATAGTTTTAAAAAACTGGCTTTCAAAAAAGATCTTATGGATGGGTGTGGTAGAACATGCCTATAATTCCAGCACTCAGGAGCCTGAGGCAAGAGGACTGCCATGTGTTCATGGCCAGCCTGGACTACATAATAAATTCAAGACCAGCCTGGACTACACTGCAAGAACCTGTCTCAAAAAAACTGAAAAAAAAAAAAAACCTTCTGATATACATGCATATAAAATATATGGTATTTTATTATTATTATATTATACATTATATGAGATGTTAATATATACAGAATAGCTTATATAATGTATATTTTATAATATAAAATACATTTTATATTACAAGATTGTACATATTTTATTATATAGTATGTTACTCAGTAGAATGTGTAACTATATACAAATATATATGATATATGCATAATTTTATATATATACACATGTATATGATGCAAGATGCACGTTTGTTCTGTACACAAAAATTTTCATCTAAATAATGAAGTTAAATGTAAAATGATAGAAATAAATTCACTGTCAAAATACCAATCAAAAACAAAAAGGAAATGATAGCTTTAATGAAAGACGGAAGAAGTAGTAACTTCCTGTTTGAAGGAGGTAGAGAAATTGGAACCCCCCAAAATATGCTGGTGGAAATGTAAAATGGTGCAGTTAATTTGGAGGACAAATCTAGTAGTTCCTCAAAAAGTTAATATAGTGCCATTACATGACCCAGCAATTCTACATGGGATATTCCAGATATATTTAAACGTATGTATATGAAATGTAAAGTGTCATAGAATCAGCACAAATGTCCGTCACCTTAAGCAGGTAAATCAATGTGGTACATTCACATTGGGTAGGCAGAATAATAGCCCCCTAAATAAAGGCATGTCCAAATACTCAGATCCCGCAATTATGCTACTTTCTGTAGAAAAGAGTTCTGTGCAAATGGCGCTTACAGACTTTCGGAGGGAAAGAGTATACTGATAGATTACAATAAGCCCAATATAATCAAAACGGTTGGTCCTTTGAATTGAAAGAAAGAGGCAGAAGAGTCAGGCTCGATGAGACAAGTACCTGCTGTTTTGGATTCAAAGATAGAGGAAGACCTTGAGGCAAAGAATTCAGGCAGCCTTTCAAAGGGAGTGGAGAGGGGAATGAAGGGGTGTGGGGCAAAGAAATGGATTCTCCCCTAAAGACTTCAAGGAATACAGCCCTGCCAACACCTTGATTTCAGTCAAAGGAAACCTATACCGGACTTCTAATGTGCAGAACTGTAAAACAACTATGCTGTTTCAAGTCTCCGGATTTGTAGTAATTTGTTATAGCAGCAATGGGAAGCATATATATCATGCGGTGAAAGATTATTCAGCAGTGGAAATAAATGAGTACCAGTCCATACTCCTGTATAGATGAATCTTGAATATACTGTGTTAAATGAAACAAACCAGTCACAAAGGCCCATCTGCCCATATATGGTAGGATTCCAATTTTATGAAATGTGCAAAATAAACAAATATGTACAAAAACAAAGTAGATTAGTAGCTGCTTAATGCTGGGGCAGGGAAATGAGATTAGCATTGATATGTGGGGTTCCTTTGGAAAATAACTGTTTCAGAATAAGATAGCAGTGATGACTTTAGAGTCCTTTGAATGTATTTTTAAAAAGCGCTTTAAATGAATGATCTGTATGATGTAAGAATTATACCTCAATAGTTAATTTTTAAACAAAAAAGACAGCTAGAAAGGCCATATTAATATCAGAGAGGTAAAAAAGGATATTATATAATAATAAAGGTATTGAATTACCAAGAAAACAATCCTAAATATGTATGTAACAAAAATTTCAAAACGCATGGAGCAAAAACTGTTGAAGTAATGAAATGAAACCTAGACAAAGACATTATGATAGTTGAAGATTTCAGCTATTTTCTGGGTATGTTAACTGTAAAGACCTGCAAGCAGTGAAATTCTGAAAGACAGAATGTGTAGCCTGAGACCTTGGCTTCTAAAACAATCACCAGTAAAAGGAACCAGGTCACCTTGAAATAAATGACTAATTCCAGGACTGCATTATGGAAAGTACGAAATTAGCACAGAATATTTTATGCCAAATGTGAGAAACATCAAAACTACACTGGACTCATCAACGACTATCTTGGGCGAAGCCTGAGACAACTTTCCAACACAAGCTATCACTGTTGTAATAAATTTAAACCCATAGGATTGAACAAGAACCCAAGAGTTCCCATTGATATAAATAAATATGAGAATAGTAAATGAATAGAGGGAAAAGTAAAGCTCTTTCTTAGAATAGAAATTTAATAATAGAGAAATAGCGATAGCATGAGAAATTAGCATTAGGCAATTACTACATTAACAATATTTCAGGCAAGGATCATAAACACATTTGAAAATTAGAAAATACTCAAAGTATGTCCCTACAAGATACTTGCTAATTATAACAAAAGAAATTAATAATTTTGCCATAAAGAAAACTGGTAGTTGCTACCTTAAACAAGTGGTCAACATTAATTTCATCAGTAATAGGACAAATTGACATCATATGCACACTGATATGATGTGCTGAGAAACATACTTTTCTAATATTCTTGTCAAAGATAAATGATCCAAATCATATGTAAGGAAATGTCAGGTAAATGCATTTAGGAACCTTTTGCAAAATAATTGGTATACTTCAAAAAAGCCATTGACATGAAAGACAATTACTGTAGAAAAGAAAGAATCAAAATACATGACAACTTTCCTATCACTGGAACAAAATACCTGAAACCCATAATTTAAAGAAGGAAAGATTCATTTTGGCTCATGGCTTTCAGGAGTCAGTCCATTGCTGGGTGGCTCTGTCATCATGGCTGAAAAGCTTATCAAAGGAAAGCTGCCCTGAGGGTGGTGCCTGCAACGAGAAAACACTCTACTAGGTCATGTCCAAAGCGACCTGTTTCTTCTCAACAGGTCCCATTTCATAGAAGCCATTCAGGTGTGTACTCAGCAACTAATGAATTCACTGCTGAGTGTAGCACCACCATGATCCACTCACCTCCTCAAAGGCCCCTCTGAGTACATTGAGACTTTGGGGGATATTTTAGATTTAAATCATAACAACAACCAAACGGAGTGTACGATTTTCCATTGAATCTTTGACCAGGGGGAAAAGGATTTGATTTAAAAGACTTGAAAGAGATGACAAATTTTGAATAAGGATTATAGATTTTTAAGTATTGTGTGAATACTAATTTCCCGATTTCAATGCCATCTTTATGTAAGAAAATGTCCTTTTTTATGAAATACTGCTAAAGTATTTAACGTTTATAAAAGCACTGCTTACAGGAGGCTGTAACAGCACATCTGAGGAACACCTGAGCTGACCCTGCCAGCGAGGCCAGGTTTTCACTAGGAACTGATAGTTGACACTGTTCTAGCTGCAGTTGCTGCTACAACAAATTATCATAAACTGGTGTCTTAAAACAACCCCAAATCATTATCTCTGGAGGTAAGAAATCTCGAGTAAGTTTCAGTGGGCTAAAATCAAGATGACATTAGGGTTGCATGCCTTGTGGAGGCTTCAGAGTAGGATCCCTTTCTTTGGCTTTTCGGATCCTGGAATTTACCTACAGTCCTTAGCACTTTGCCCTAGTCTTCCATCTTCAGTGGCCAGTCAGCTCCTCTCAAATTGTACCACTTTCACACCAACTCTGCTTCTTCTCCCTTCCAATTTTATAAATACTTGTGACTACTTTGGGTCCTGATAATCCAGGATAATCACTCTATTTTGAAGTCAGATAATTAGCAATCTTAATTTCATCTCTGATGTTAATCTTCCTTTGCCGTGTAACCTAATATAGTCACAGGTTGCCGGGATTAGGACATGAATACCTTTGGTTTACTCTTCTTTTGTGTGCCACCAAAAAGACAAAAACAACAAAATACACTTTGTTTTCCAGATTTGATGTTGTTATATAGAAAATCAACACATATTGGTTTAGCACTTAATGAAATTTTTTGGTTTATATATTTTGAAAAGGGCAGAAAGAACTAGATTTAGGGTGGAGTTTGTATTAGTCAGCTTTCGCTTTGCAGAGACAAAATATCCAACACCCACAACTTACAGGAGGAAGGATTTAATTCAGCTCACACTGAGGGGGAGGTCAGTCCACAGTCTGCTGGCTCTGGGGCAGGAACAGCATAGAAGAAGGATGTGGTAGAGCAAAGCTGCAAAGCTGCTCAGTTCTCAGTGGCTGGGGACCAGAACAAGGGACAGTGTCAGAGAGAATGGGTGAGGGGCCACGCAGATCACCCAAGGCCAGGTCTTCATGGCCCACCCAGACACATTCAGGAATCTACTTTACTAATCTGCTAGGCAATTCTTATTTCAATTAAGTTGATATATCAGGCTTAATGATTGGTACAGCCTTTATATCTTCAAAGGATTAATGGTAATATGTCTTTCACTGTGATAATTTTTAATTTAAACAATATTTTTCAATCATACCTCCACTGTTTATCAATACAGTTTTGTCATTTGCTAAAAGTCATATAAATAAAATACAATATGCAACTGTATTAGTTTCAGCTAGCTGTTAGAACAAATTACCACAAACTTCATGGCTTAAAACAACACATATTTATTTTCTGACAGTTTGGGAAGTCAGCGGTCCAAATTCAGTCTCACTGGGCTAAAAATCAAGGTGTCACCAGGGCTGTATTCCCTTTGGACAATCTAGCGTAGAATCTATTTCTTGCTATTTCCAGGTTGTAGAGGTTGCTTGCATTCTTCAACTCCAATGACATGTACTTTAGACTTTTTAGTATTATTCCACAGCTCCCTCAGTTTCAGTCTCTTTTAAAAAAAAAAAAATCTTTATGATTTCTTCTGTGTGATTCAGTTTGAATCATTTCTATTGATTTATTTTAAATTTCAGTGATTCTTTCCTGTCAATTATATTCTGCTGTGGAGCCTATTTTCTATTATATTTTTCCAGTTCCAAAATTTCAGTTTAGTTCTTTATGTTGTCTGTTTCTTTGCCAAAACTTTCATTCCATTTGCTTTGAAAGTATTAACCCTTAACTATTGGAACTTTAAAGTCTTTTACAGATAATCCCAAAATGTGTATCATGTTACTAGTAACACTTATTTATTTTATTTTCCTAAATAAGTTAAAAGTTTTCATATGCTATATAGGAGTATCTTCTAAACATTTTGAATATTAAGGGACTTGGTGTTGTATAACTCCTACAGTAAATGTTTATATTTTGTCTTGTCAGTTGAGCACCCTGGTTGGGTGTGTATTTAGATCTGCCTTTTAAGGGCACTACAAAGTAGTCAGTCTGGGGTCTAAGTAGTAGTCTATTAAATAGTTAATATCTCAAAGTCTATGTATGTTACTTAGGGTGAAATGTAGAGTCTGTGAACAAGTTTAAGACATTGTTGGCCAAGCTCTTTCCTCTTGGCTGTCTCTCGTTTACTTTCAAGTTTGGAAAAATGGAAAAACATTCAAATAATAGACTTTGCAGTCTGCTGCTTTTGGTAGGAGAGATGGGGGAAGTGTCCTTATTCTATCTCACAAAGAACCACTAAGAAGTTTTGTTTTAATCTGCAAAATTATAAACAAAACAGAAATTGTCCCATGGGATTTAATTTGAAGTATAGCATTCATACATACGCATCATTTTTTTACTAATATATAGAGACAATTTATTTAATTTAAAATTTCTCTGACAGTAAGCCTCTTGTTTCAAAATGTTCAGTCTTTTAAAGGGCAATACAAAATTCCAGTATAACGTTAGTAATATTTTATTTTAATATGACTTATTTTATGTATTCTTTCTTTTTTATAATTAGTTGTAAAGTGGAGCATTAAACAAATTATGGATAAATAACAACCCAATATGCAAAAAACATAATGTTCCCATTCCCTCTACTTATTGTCTGCCATAATCTTCAACTAGCATTTGTTAACTGTCTATTTTATTTGAGATAATTATAGTTGAAAATAAAAAAACTTTATGAAAAAGATATTTCTATCAATAAAACCATCTTAATTCCTGTCACTATACTAAGGAATTTGGAGCGATTTTAGGTTCTATTTATACTTTATTTAAATTCACCAAAGTAATTTTAAGCCCAAGATTTCCAGTAGATGTTCCGTGATGGTGCTCAATTGCAGATTATGTTTACAGGACTGGAGAATTGACCATCTCAGTAAATGCAGTATAGTTACCAGAAGATAGTCAATCCAATTACCTCAGACCTAAGAAATTTAAATTAAGCTTCTCCTAATTTGAAGAAGATTTCAATTGCTAATAGGATAATTGCACCTGATTTCAAAGTACAGCCTGTGGTTTTCTTTTTTTAAAAACTCGTTTTTGGAAATAGAGCAATTCCCTCAGTGGAAGGATGATGAAAAGAACACAGCAGTTTTCCCTCACCCTCCTGATTACTGTCGTATCTCATACTGATATAATTAATAATAAACAGACTGTCCTCTTTCTTTTGTGTACTTGCATGTGTTTCCAGATTGTCTTACTGTATTATGATTATATTAGCAATTAGTAAAGAAGGAATTAGCACCGCATCTTATTACCGTCAACCTATTAATTTACATTGCGAATTCCCTCTACACCTTGCCATTCTGTTCTTTTCTCTGTTGAGCCATCTGAGGTTTCAGAGAGAGCTCTCATTATCAAATTAACTCTGAAAGAAGTAAACTTTTGCCCTTCCCATTTTTTCCGGGAGAGACCTACTAACAGATGTTCTTTTATGTTCTACACAGATCTCTGTGATCCACTTTGGGGGAGGAAATGACTTACATGTTTTGTAGGATGCTAATGAAGGGTGAATTTGGGGAAAAATTGGGGTCATGGATTCTTGTGTTTATTTTCTTCGTATTTTAATTTTAGTAGAGTCACCTTTCCTTGTATCATGTTTAGTAACTCTCTCGGTCTCTTATGGAGACCATTTTTCCTCCATAAATTAAGCTTAAAATTCCTCTTGACCTCTTGGTCAATATCTATTTAGTATTGTTTTCTCAATCACCAAATATAATGCCAGGCAAAGCTGTGTTTTGGGGTGAATGGCTTACTAATTGTGGCTTTATAGTGAAAATGACATTGTTTTGAAAGATACCATTTTATACAATTAACTTATTTTCAAGGTAAAAGTTTATTTTTTAGAAATTCTATTTCAGTATAAACTAGGATATAATAGAAAAGAGAAAGTTTCACAAGAAAACTTTACATTCAATTTAACAGCATTCATATTTTGGATAAAATGACCTAATATAGAAAAAATTATTTTCTACACTGGTTGAACAATCTCTTTAGTGCTTAAGATGTATCAGCTATTTTAGATGTAGACAATTGCAATATTTTCATAACTATCTGCTTCTTGTCTGAAAAATTTTTATGATCTACAAGTACACTGGTGTCAAAATGGTAATGTATTTTTACTTTGATAAGTACAATTCTCTAACTGTATTATTTCTAAGGAATAAAGCAGCTATTCCGAATCTTCCTGTGGTTTGTGACTAATAATGTAAAATGAGCTATCACATCATAGTTACAGGAACAAATCTCTACTCTTCAGTAATTACTTTGCCACCTTCATCTAAGTCTACGCTTTACAACCTAACTTTTGAGGATAATTAAGAATAGTTTTGTGACCTTTTGTGGAGCTGCTTTGCAATAGAGACAAATCTAAAAGATCAACCAGGTCATATATAATGATTCATTTTCTCAACAAATATTTACTGGGCTCCTGTGGCATCCCCAGTGCTGTCCTAAAGTGACTAAAGCCTGTCAGAGAACCTAAAGACAAATAATCCTGTCCTGATGGAGGTTACCATGTGCATTACAGAAATATACAACTATAATAATCAAATCTCTAGTGTATAAAATAATGAGTACAATAGAAAAAAAGGAAATTCAGCTAGGGTAAAAGAAATCAGGAGTGTGTGGTTGGTGGAAGAGCAGATTTCAGTACAAATAGATGGTCAAGGTAGGTGATGGGGATGGACTAGCCAGAGGTAAAGTGTTAGCTGTGTATATTCTAGGGAAGAGCACTTCAGGCAGAAGGAATGTTTGGGGAAGATCTAAAGGGAGATTGAGGAAGGGCAAGAAGTCATATGCTTGAAGGGAAGAAAGCAAGGGGAGTGATATCAGGTCCTGGAGAGGGTGGAAGTATATAGGACGGGGCTTGATGGTTGTCCATGGACTGCAAACTCCTGCATTGCATCAGACTGAAGTTTATGTGACCTTGAAAACTTCTTAAAATATTCCCTATGAATCTGTTGTAAATATGCATTACAGTTGGATGTTCCAGTTATCTTAAGTCATTTTATTTATTTAACAAATAAAATGGAGCCGTACTTCATCATTAAAAAATAATAAATGAAATAGGCCGTGTTTGTGTTTGCAGGAGAAGACATCTGTTACAAGCGCCCCGTTTCCACCCCAATAACTTATTCTGGTAGTGGCATCCTGGCTAAGAAGGCTGTCAGGGTAAATCATGTTTTAAGAGTCTTATCATTGAAAAAATGTTACCAGAAATATTGAATATGAAAGCAAAGTCCCAGACATAATACTATAAATTAGAATAGTAAAAGAGCACATTTCAATTGTTTGCCTTTTATTTAAATTGAAAAGAAAGGAAGGAAATAAGTAAAAAGGGAGTGATGGAAGGAAGAGGAAAGAGGGGTGACCGGAAGCCTGCCCAATGACTGAATATGCCAGATGAAAAATGAAATGTGGCCTAAAATTTTGACCAATCATGCACACCACTTCAATAAAGAATTAGGTCTGGCACTTGCTGCTGCTGCTTCCCTACTTCGCTGGTTTGCTGCCTTCTGCCTGCCATGAACTGTTTCTCCTCTGTGATGCCTCTTTGCCATGCTGCCCTGCCTTGCACCCAGCCGATTATGGACAGAAACCTCTACAAATTCTCCTTAGTTTAATTTGATTTAATTGGCTTTAAGAGTGTGGGGGATGTGGATTAAGTGGAAAGAGAAACCAGGAATTGATCTCTGTGATTACATTCTGTGGGCACTGATTAAATCAGAATGTTGTTTGGATCCTCACGGCCAAGGGGAAATCTTCTCTGTGTGTGATGGAACATCTTCAGAGGGACCAGGATTTTCTTGCTGGAAAAGTTTAGTCCTTGAGGAGACTTCTGGTGTGGAGAAACCTGGAGCTGCTGACTTACAAGAGCTGGAGCATTAGGAAAAGCCTGCAAGGGTGTGAACCTCACTAAGAACCTCACTGAGCTGCAGGCCCAACCAGGACTTCGCCTGGGCAGCCAAAACAAGGAAAGAAAGGACAAGAAACCATTTACTCCTAAGCATTCTCAGGAGGCAAAAACTCCCAAAAGCTTTGCCTTGAATGCTGCTTATATTGCTGGGATGGAGACTGAGCTCTCTGGTACCTAGAACCCAAGATCCACAGTCATGACCTTCTGGCCAACCATGGAGGAATTTGCAGACGTCAGCAAATACATAGCTTACATGAAATCCCGGGGTGCATATAGAGCTGGCCTAGCCGGGGTCATCCCTTCCGAGGAGTGGAGAGCCAGAGAGTCCTACGACATTATCAACATTATCAGTGACATCTTAATAGCCACTCCCCTGCAGCAGGTGGTCTCTGGGCAGGCAGGCGTGTTCCCTCAGTACCATAAAAGGAAGAAAGCCATGACAGTGGGGGAGTACTGCCACCTGGCAAACAGTGAAAGGTATCAGACTCCTCCACACCAGAATTTTAAAGATTTGGAGAGAAAATACTGGAAGAATTGCCTGTATGATTCCCCGATTTATGGTGCTGACATCAGTGCTCTCTATTTGATGAAAACATAAAGCAGTGTAACCTGGGATCCTGGGGACCATTCTGGACCTGTTGGAGCAGGAATGTGGAGTCATCATCAAGGACATCAACACACCCTACCTGTACTTTGGCATGTGGAAGACCACATTCGCGTGGCACATGCAGGACTTGGACCTGTACAGCATCAGCTACCTGCACTTCAGGGAGCCCAAAACTTGGTACGCGGTGCCCCTGGAGCCTGGCCAGCGCCTGGAGCGCCTGGCCATGGAGTTGTTCCCAGGCAGCTCCCAGGGCTGCAGGGCTTTCATGAGGCACGAGGTGGCTCTCATCTCGCCCACGGTGCTCAGGCACAAAGGCATCCCCTTCGGCTGTGTGACTCAGGAGGCCGGGGAGTTCAGGGTGATGTTTCCCCATGGCTATCATGCTGGCTTCAACCATGGCTTCAACTGTGCGGAGGCCAACAATTTCGCCACCCTATGGTGGATCGATTATGGTAAAGTGGCATCTCAGTGCAGCTGCGGGGAGGCGAGCTGCAGCTTTTCCATGGATGCTTTTGTGCGCATCCTGCAACCTGAGCTCTATGAGCAGTGGAAACGAGGGCAAGACGGGGCGGCAGTGGACCACATGGGTCCCTCGATTTCTGTCAGGCAGAGGTGGCCACCGGCGGGAGGAAGGGGTGTTTTGGAGAACTACTCTTCAACTGAGACACCTTCAGTCTCAGGAGGTCTGTGGTTCCTCAAGGATTGTGCCGGCTGGACACTCGGTCAGGGGCCCTTCATACTCAGGGCCCAAAATACCTTCCTTGAGCCATGGAAATGATGCTGAGTTGGGGTCAGAAGTCCACAGCTCCCCACTGCCATGGCTGGCCCACAGGAAGAAATGGGCTGCTCCTCATCCAGCAACTGGTAGATGTGGCCGACGTCGTCCTCCTAGGCCCTGGGGGTCAGGATGCCCCTTCCAGAGCACTCCCAAGAGAAATACAAGAAAAGCAAGGATAAGACATTGATGAAAACTGATGCAAAAATGTTGAATTAGGTATTAGGCATGAGATTGTAACTACAGTGAAAGAATAATATACAATAACTCAGTGAGGTTCATTTGCAGGAAGGCAATAATAGTTCTGTTCCATAAAATTTGTCGGGATGCTATCGGTATGGACAAGGGTTCTGCACTTGGGCCCAATACACCAGACCAATGCAGAATTTCATTAGACTAGTCAAGCTATAATTAATTGTAGGAGACTGTAAATAATCAACCAATTATAAAGTAATCAATTAATTTGTCTCTGTACCTTGCTTCTATTTTCCTATAAATGCTGTGAAATTATGGTGTTGACAAGTTGTCTACAATTGTTTTGATTCTAAGGGCTGCTGGACTTGTGAATCACTTTTGTTTTGTTTTGCTTTTGTTAACTGCTCAAATAAACAGTGTAATTATCTTAAAAAAAAAGAAGAATTAGGTCTGTTGTGGAAATATGAGATGAGCAATTGGAAAAACACACTGCTTCTCTTATAGTTTGACTGAATGGCCACAGTTTACTAAAAACTATGTAGACATCAAGATGAAATGTGTCCAGCAGTTTTCAAGCAACAGAGAGCATTTTAATTGGGGATATTTTAAAAAGCACAACACATTGGACCTACATGGATCAAACTAAAATCTTTTCTTTTCCAATGCAGAAATGGCCAGGCAGCTATTCACTTCCTACTGTAAATGTCAATATGCCTTATGAAGAGCCAGACTTACCCAGTTTAGTGTGATTTGGGAGTTTAATAATTGCTATTTCTTTCTAATCAGGCCTAGGAAGAAGCCTACTAATTCGATGATCAAATATTTGATTCTTCAAAAAAAATGTCTTTTGGCTGTGCTGGGAATCAAACTCAGGGCCTTGCACTTGCTGGGCAAGTGTTCTACCATGGAGCTAAATCTCCAGCCGCAACTCTTCAAATTTGAACTCGGAGATCTGTCATTCACAATGCATCAACTGACTTGAATGTTATGGAAACTGAATAATTTAAAGTTTGAAGTCATATGGTTCTTTTTTTTTTTTTTTTTTTTTTTTTTTTTTTTTTTTTTTTTGTGCCAGGAATCGCGCTCAGGGTGTTATACTTGGTAGGCAAGCACTCTAACCACCACTGAGCTAAATCCCCAGCCATGGTTCAAATTTTTACACTATTTGAATTCCTTGATTACTATTTTAAAAATATGAAACAAATCGAAATAAACTATTTTACAAAATATAGTAAAACCACAAAACCTGTCCAATTACCCATAACATCTTAGGTTTTCTACACAGGAACAAGATATTTTTATTATGTATCTATACCCTGCCTCCTCATTTTCAAACATGTCAAAGAGAAAAATGTTTGCATTTGACTAAGCTTGAACTTTGCTTCAGCCTCCTACATAGAGTTTCATTCTTATGCAATTAACTTCAAAACATGACAATTTTTTTCAATCCACAACTCCAGTCATATACTGGTTTTCTTTTGTTTGTTTTTATTTTTTAATTTGCTATAAATATTACCCTGCAAGGACGCTGGTACCTAGAGGGTTGGAGAACCTCATTTCTAAGGAGCTAATTCTCATCTGTAATTAATATTGCTGTTTGACACAGTATTCTTCACTTGATAGTTGGGGTAATTTTCTTCCTTTTAACATCTATGAGTAAAATTGTGAATTTGCTTTAGAGTAAACCCCGTGGCCTATAAAATGTCACCTTTAGGAAATGATGGTATCAAATCTAAGAAAATCACAATCAATAGAGTTGGCCTCCCAGAAATGGCAATTGTCAAGAGTTGACATTTCAATACCTTCCCTACATTCTTGGTAGGGAAGGTGTTGAAGGTATTAAACCAAATGAAATCTGTACTTTTACTCTTCAGAATTCAATGTAAGTCTTAAGTATTATCTACTAATTAGAAAGGATACTCCAAGGAATGGATAGCTATTATCTTTTCTGAGTAAAAGGAAGATTTTTTTTTCTAAAACAGTGAATATTATTTACCTTGCTTATAATAAAACTATGGCATTTAGGGCACACTCTATTCTGATACTGATTTACTTCTACAAATGTTACCATAAATCCAATGCACTTGTACTTTACTGCATTTTATAAACATTTGTAGAAATAGAGATAATGAAAAGATTCAAAAGAGCATTGTAGATTTCAAATATCCACAGGAAAGAGGTGTCTAGTGACATTTACTCCAGAAGCTGATCCTTTCATCCTTTACTAATCTAATTATTATTATACTTTCATGCAGATATTCATATACAAAATTGCATGTATATAATTTATATAAAATAAATACATATATATATACCTCCATTCATGAATGCTTTGGTTTTCAAACAATTTGGTTGCAAAGAGCGTGTGACAAAGTTTTGCTTTTGTTGAAAACTCTGCATCAAGTGACAAACATGACGATGACCATCTTTCCCACACAGACCCAAATGTGGCCATCTTTTCCAAAATCATAGTACAAATTAAGTTCATGAACAGAGGTCATATATGTACATCTCCAAATAAATATGTTTTGTGGAACTTACAATGTGAGAAAACTGAAGAGAATCCAATGGTGAGAAAAGAAGAAAATATGGTAGACATTCAACCTATCAGTGGGTAAAGAAGAGTCAACTTTTGTAAATAAAGCACTATCCTCCAGGACATTAAGAAACCTAACACTTAATAAGCAAATATCTGCTTGACCTCAGTCCAAGAATCTACCTGTTTTCTTTTCTGGAGCTATATCTTGTTCCTGACATTTAGTTTATTTTACCTTACAATTTTTAGCTCTCTCTTTGCTTTAATATTGCTCATATAGATTTTCGTTCTAGTTTTTTTGTTGGGTGTCACTCGTGGAGAATATAATGGGATATTTTTGGACACCTAAAAGGACTAGATGATATAATCATATTTATCTTTTTACCTTTCATTTGACATTTATGGCTAATGCATGTTATCCAATGCTCCATGGTAGTCATTGTCCCCAAGATTTGCAAAGCGAAGTCACAACAGCAATGCTTCAACATTTCAGCTTCTCAGTCTGTTTCTCTGACAGAAGTAGTGGGCTACACGATTCTTTGGGAACTTGCGATATCTAAATGTTAGCCACATTGATGACTTGCACTGTGGATTATCAATGAGCAACTAGGTTTTTATGTCTCAGTTAGCTACACAAAGGTATGTAGGAACATCTGCGTTCTATTAGGTTGTAGACCCAGGGAAGTTAAATCACCGAGGCACAGTTGTCTGTGGACTTCAGGTTAGGAACTGGCCTACCAGAAGTCCTTGGAGCAGCCCCTGCCTCTGTTCTCCTCTATCAATCACCGCACAGAACTGGAGCGGCACTGGCGCAGAGAGCTCCTTTTCACTTGTGTCTACAAAGAGATGAATTATTGACTTCAGCCTCTCCATGAAACTGGAAGGTGTTTTTGCTCAATAAGGTTTAACTTCAGTGAGTCAGTGAATAATCTTTTCTTAGAGTTTTCTGTATATAAGAACTTATATTCAGCATTATGGAGACAGGCAAAAAAAATTTTGACATGTTTATTTCCCCATCAGTAGGCTCAAAATATAATTGAAAATCAAAAACCTCAATATCTTATTCAAGTGGCTGATGACTTTATAGACTGACCTATAATAGAAGACTTATGCTTTTTAAATTGGATTTATCCTTGAAAATATGTTTTTCCTAAGCAAATATTTGGCACTGTGTTAGGAATTCCAAGGAGTAATCAGGGGTACCTAATACCACCTTCAGACTTTTAACTGTATCAATGAAGCATATAGTCCTGCTAATATGATTCTTATATAAACACTTTTTTCTTGCTATATTTGGTTTTAGGTTGGACTTGTTTTCATTCCGTTGTAATAAAGCACTGTTGGGCTTAGAACAAATTCAACATGTCAAATGATGAGTGCTTGATTGAGAGAATTATATTTTTCTTCACAAATTAAGAACTATTCATTACACAATGGCCTAGACTGAAATTTGTGGAAATTCCCATAAGCCTGATGTGATAAAAAGACCACTGAAACCAGAGGGCCACTAAAACGAGGACCACATCCTATCTACTGATAACTGTGGCTGCATGACTTTGGGCAATTAAGTCATCTGGGGCTATTTCTCATTTTAAAACCTGGTTATAATTTTATCTGGCCTATTTACCACACAGGGATATTTTGAAGTTCAAATTAAATTATGCACTAGATCTCCTGGCCCAGATATGAGGCAAAGAAACTAAGAAGAATAAAAAATATGTGACAGGAGATAAAATTAATCAGTTATCTTTCCCAAATTACTACTTTTATGTTGGTTTCTAAATTATCATTGCAGAAAATAGAGGACAAAAGAGGTCATTAAGGAGCCATCAATAAAGGTTTGCAAATTAGTTTTGCTTCCTGTGTCTCCATTTTCTGATCTGATTGCTCAAGCGAAACATTCACTGTACCTAAAATGCTATATAGGTCTAGAATACAATTCTTCCCCATTTAAAAAATGCAACTTACTTCACTTTATGCACAAAAAAGGATTTTAGCTGATTATACATACTCAGTTCACGTACTTCCACATTTCCTCTCTGGTGTTTTTAGTGATATTAAAAACATCCATGAATTTTTTTCAGGTCATAATAATAAGAGAAATAGCACGACTGGCACACAGTATGCTCTGTGCCATGTACTGAGGTAAGTTCTTTGTCTCAGTCACTTTCTCAGGCCCGGGACATATACCTGACACTCTAAAAGAGGAGACAATTATTTTGGCTAATGGTTACAGTCTGCTGGCTCCATGGCAGGAATGGCATGATGGAAGGGCCACAGTGTCCGTGAAGTAGAGAAAGAAGCAAGGAGCTGGGGAAGGATCAGACCCTTCCAGGTGAACCCTGTAGTGACCGGCCACTTCTGACTGGCCACTTATGACATCACTTCCTAATAGCATGTCGGTTCTGAACCCAGCAGTGGGCCAGACCACCTCTGAGCGCTCCCATGATACATACACCTTCCAAACAAATAAGACTTTGTTGGGACAATCCAGAGTTAAAATATAACATTCTTCATATACTTCATGTTGTAAACCTAATAGTAACATCTGATCTTGATATTTTATTCTAATTTACATATGAAAAATGAGGCTTGGTGTTAATATTAGAACCAAGACTCAAAGTTTTATTTGAACACATTTGTTTCTGACCATAGGGTGAATTTCCCTTCCTTCCTTCCTTCCAATTTTTCTTTAGTTCTTAATAGTTTTGTTTTGTTTTAAACAGGATCACATTCCGCTTCAGGCTGGCCTTGAACTCATCATGTTGCCTAGGCTGGCCTTAAACTCACGGTGATATCTCTGCCTCAGCCTCCCGAGTGCTGGCATTATAAGCGTAGGCCCTGTTCATTTCAAAGTGCTAGGCACGAAGTGCTAAAGCGACAGTCTCTGTCAATGTGTAAACTTGTAACAGGTGCTAGAAAACAAGTGTACTGAAGTGAAATCCCTGTACATAAAAAGTTTCTGATTCAGATGAGGATATTAGGTGAGTACATAACTGATTAGATTAAATGAAGAGATTAGCTAAGAATAAAAAGAGTCCATGCTTGATGACTGTTTCCAACACCTGTCTTGTGCTAAGTACCTGACATTTCCGACAATCCTGTGAGACTAGAGTGACTATTATCCTCACTTTATAGAGGGGAAGACCAACATTTTAAAGAGGATCTGTAATTTGCCCTAAATTACAGAGGTAGAGAACGATAGTGTTAGAAAACAAACCCAAGCACTTAGTGTGGGCATCTTGTTTTGGGAGTTTTGTTTTGTTTCAGTGGCACTGGGGATTGAACCCAGATATTTACACTGAGCTGCATCTGCAGCCTTCTGGTTTTTGTTTATTTTGTTTTTGGTGCAGAGCCTTGCTAAACTGCTAAGTTGCCCAGGCTGGACTTGAACTTATGATACTCCTACCCCAGCCTCTCCGAGTGCTGGGTTTACAAGCGTGTGCCACCGTGCCTGATTCAATTTAGGCATCTCGATGATTACTGCAAGAGAAACCAAAAGTTTATGGAGAACAGAATGTGGTCAAAATGTATGCAGTTAGGAAGCTAGGTATATAAAACACTCCGTGAAAAAAATGACTAATGCATGTCTAATAAATATTAAAACCTCATGATAAAAGTGACTACTATACGTCTGTATCTGTATAAATAATCTCGGGTTTTAACTTCTTCTCTGGGGATTATCTACACAAAGTTTCTGAAGAAATACTAAGAAATAAATTACTTGGGTCTTTCAGGGTGTTGTAGCAGACAAAAAGGAAATGAGAGAGAAAAACATGACCCAAACAAAGAGACTTAACTCAGGCAGAGTACATGATTCTCCCACAAATACCAAATCAGTGTTTCTTCCTTTAGGCACTGTGTAACCAAAAAAGAAAAAAAGTTTTCTTTTATTCAGTCTTCCCTGACTTTATATGTACATTAACAGTGCCATAATCCTTACCACATTTTGAGAGTTAAAGGTGAATGGCAACCCAGAAAAAGGAAAGGAAGTTAGTTCTAATTTGGAAGAATTGTAAGACCAAATTCATGATGGTAAACTGATCAAACATGTTTCACTAGAATAAAGTTGCAGAAGTTTTTAAAGAGTGATCACGATTTTTAAAATGCAGAGGAGCAGAGAGAGTGTGTAAGTGTGGACAGGTCTGCTTACTGAGACTGTGAGCAACAGATTGCACTGTTATAGTTGATGATTTTAATGGCATTCAAAATAAATTTAGGTGCAATTGAGTTGCAGAATGTGCACATTTAACGTAAGTGAATTAAACCTGATGAAGTTTGCAAAAAGGAGGAATCATTTCTTTATTTGCCTCCATAACAACCTTCTACCCCACACCCAAGTTTATCCTCAGCTTCTAATAACCCACAGTGTAAATGCAGTGAAAAAAAACAAGCTAATTTATGGCTCTTAAACCTCAAGAGCCCTGTTCCAAGCCATTATAAGCAATTTAGCACTGACTTTTTAACCTAATCCTCCAGTAAGCTGTAACCCCACTGAACATATATTCATATTTTCCATGATTCCAAGACTCCCATCTTAATGTATCACTACTATGTATAGTAATTAAATAAATTCACCTTGGAGTACTATACCTGGATATAAGGTCAAATACCTTTATTAGTTACATAATTTCCATTTATGCCAAATGTGTCTAAGCAACAGTGTTGGTTGGACTAAAATTACTTAAGGCTCCCTCCAAATCTGGTTTTCCATGATGCTAATGGGAATATATTTATATACCAGTATGTACCTAAGAGAGGTTATTTGGCTCTCAATTTAGCTATTCATAGTCCAAATAGTAAAAATGGAAGTTTACTGAGACAAATGGTGTATACAGGGCATTTTTATTTTTATAAACTCTATCAAAATATGGTTCCTTTATTTCTTACTCTATGAAGGAAAGAAGACTGGTATTACAGCAGTCTTTCTGTATAGTCTTTCCTATTCATATAGCTGGTTAATGTTAGAAGTAAGACAAAAATGCCCATATTTCCTAAGTCCAATGCTCATATCCTTCTAGAAGACGGTACTATTCTTATCTATGCTGCTATCAGCAACTTTATGATCTCAGTCATCACTCTGTGACACATGAAACTAAACAAAGAAACCACTCAGATGAGCAAAGACCAAAGACCACTGAGATGAGCAAAGACCAGATGGACGATTAGGAGAGATCAGAGAAAGAAAAGGAGCATGAGTTTAATTCTGTGGTTATGCACGTGAGGTATAGAGGAACAGTTAATCATTCATCTTGCAGATGTGAGCACTGTGGGCAGCCAACCCCAGTGCAGTCCTATAAAAGGAGACCATTTGTGATTAACAATGCCTGGGTTCCAATTCTAGATCCAGGACTTCGGGACTTTGCGTCCTGCAAATCATTTCTCTTCCTTTACCTTTAAGAGCTTCAGCTACTAAATGAGGAAAAAGATAATATCCACTGAGTGCCTAAATGGCTCACGTTGTTTGTCTCCATCAGGGCAGCCCAAGTGTCAGTCACCTCAACAGTAAATGTTCTTGTCAAGTCTCTCGCTCATATTGGAATTTGAAACTAGATCTGGAAAGCCTTCTACAGATCTCCCAGCATTCCACTGTCTGTTCTCAGGTTTTAGGGAATTGGTCTGTTTGTTGATATTCATGTTAAAATTTGAACCAATGTTCAAATATGCATTTCTGGTCGTACATGTGTTGCAAATTTTATTCCCCCATCCAAAATAAAAATGGACAAAATATTCCTCAGTGACCTATTTTAATAAATTCATCTATTAAAGAATTCAAAGCTTATATTTAAACTGGGGATTGGAGCAAGGTTGACTTCAGAGGCAATGGTGAAAAACACTTGTGTTTCTTTTTAATGAATTCAATGAATTGAATTTATCAAATTCAAGAGATTACTTTACTCCTCCCATAGGTGTAACTTTGCTCCTGAAAACTAACTTAAGTTTTTATTTTAATTTGTGACTAAATAAAGGTCTATGTGATAAAGAAACTAACATATATATATATATCTATATCTCCATCCTATGGCAGTTATCCAAAAAGGCCAAATTTAAACACATTAGTGTCAAATAACAAGACTCATGAAAAGTATGGTTACAAAATAATACTTGTATCAAAAGCAAAGATCAGACTATTATGAATATCCTGAAGTTCTGAGGCCTTATCACTGTATCCTTTTTTTATAGGACTGGAAGTTATGTGGTGTTAATACTCTGAGTATATCAGTGATCTTGATGATAAGGTTCCTTCGAATGTTTGCAAAAAACCACTAATTGTACACCTACCTTTCTTGATGGCACATGTCTTATTTAAATTCAACTTAATATCGGTGGACTTTCATCCTCATATCAATTATTACCTGATATTAAACTGTTTAACTAAAAATTAAATGATTTTTGTCTCTTATCTCTGCCATAAAGTAGACATTTCAGTCTATTTTCTCTCCTTTTCTGTTTCTTGTCTACATCATCTTTCTCCTCTTCCCCTCAGTACAGGCTGCTTTTGTCTGATAAGAATTTCTTTGTGATAAGTCCCATATCAAGTTCTTTACTCGTACTGCATGAGATGTGATACATAAACCTGGCAATGAAAGATGGTGAGATTATTCCTGGGATTCAGAGTGGAAGTAAATAGGGCTGGTCTAAGGTCACTTGTGATATAAGTATCACAATCAACGTATCCCAAAGATCTGTTAAATTGACCCCACATCTAAGCTAATCATCATGTGTAATATAATGGGAATGGCCATAGTCAGGGTGGGGGCATGTCGTTGAAATTGATTTACTGCAGACCTTGGATAATCACCTAGCCTATCTGCACCTATGTTTGTCTATGTACTGTTTGGCGTTCCTTCTTGCATAATTTCTTGCAGGCCAATCATTTGCAAACTTCAGATTACTTAAAAGTCACTAGTCTTACAAATGCAGTTTTGGATTCTACTCCCAAAATCTTCTAATATGAAAGACCTATTATGCAGTCTGGGAGATCAACCAGTGTTTCAGGTAACTCTAGTACAAGGAGTATACTAAGATCCTGTGGTAAGGGGGGTGTTTTTTGTGAATTTATAAATTCATAATTGCCTTTGATTTTTAAGTCAAATCACTCATATAAAATTTAGGGAGAACCTGGCTTCATACACTCAACATAATGTCTTTAGTATTGGTCTATAGTATTGCATGATATTGATAGTGTCACCAGACAGGGTCCAAGGAGGTCCCCCAAAGAAGAGACAGGGACCTCATTTCACCACCACCACCACCCCATCTTCAAGAAAGGCAGCTTGAGGAACTGACTTCCGCTTGGGGAACTAAAGAGGGCACAATTCTAATGAAGAGGATCAGACTGGCCCGTGGATAAAAGGAGGCCACCCATTATGGGTGAGATAAGTTGAAATAGTGTCTGGTTGGTCATTTATCTCAGTCTTGGTTTTGCCAGATGGATTTTGAAAAAGTCCTTATTGCTTGAGGGGGCACTTTGATCTCACTGAGAATATTATGTCTGCTTGGATTAGTCTTGGTTTTGCAGGCTTTGCTGGAATCTAAGATGACCATAAGTTTGGGCAATGACTGGAGACTCCTGGGAATAGATGAATGTCTCTGTAAATCTCTTACTTTAATGTCCTTGGTCTTGAAGCATAACATAGGTTATGTAAGTTTAGGGTTCATCAATTTTGTTTTGCCAACTCTTAGACAGACACTCCCTGAATGTATATAGGATTAACATGCCTATATACAGAGCTATGCAAAAAATCTGACCCAAGGTTTTGAGGTAATAAACGAAGGTCAAACTTTGTTGTACTTTTAGTTACCTGTTGGGCATCTGTAGGCCCAAATAAAGAGTTTCTGTTCTTTGGCAAAAACCACTTTTATGTCCCTGACTGCGACAGATGAAAAATACAAATTATATTTTTAGCGAATAACAGGTTAAGGCCCAGGAGTTTGTTCTCTGTCAGTAATGTTATTCAAATCTGTTTCTTTGTCTTTTAATTTTCTCTCTTAAAAACAACACAAATTTAAATAGTTTTCCATCTATTTACAGAACATCTGATTTTTAACTGGAGTGTCAGATTGTAATGCTTTAAAACTAAACAAAATAAAACGACAACAAAAATTGAGGTTCTTTTAATCACATTATTAAAAATTTCTAAAAATGCGCCTGGACCACATTCTGTTGCCTGCATATTCTTTACCTTTTTTGACCATACTGAACATTAACTTAGTATTGCTGACAATAGTTGGTTAAGAAGGCAATGCAAATATATGTATGCAAATTTTTGTCCAGGTCACACACTGGTTTCATAGGTTTTGTTTGAAATACAGGCACATAGTCCCTGAAAAAAAAACAAAACTAGTAATATGCATATATTTGTAAAGAATGGAGACTAAATAGAAAGAATTTACAGATCTGCAGTTTGTAAGGCAAATGAATAGATACAGTTGTCAAACTAAGTCGTAAGGATTTTGTTTTAAGAATTAATAAAGCAACAGATGAAAGATCAAAAGAGAAGAAAAATAAGTTATTGGCAGTGGAAAATGTTTTAACAGAAGGAAAAGTTAAATGACTGTGGTAATACAATAGAAAAGACTTTTGTGAAGTTATGATAACTGACTCTATTTTCTAACAGTAGTTATTAACTCTCTACCAGAATTAGTGATTAATTATACGCTTAGGATTATATTTAAATCCTTTATCTAATATATTTTAGTTTGAAAATGAAAATATTCCCTTTTCTCCAGGAATGTTTAATTTACTAAGTATCAGTGCCAGGCACTGATTACTCAATCTGTTCAGAAATATTTGCAAACTGTTCTTCTAAATCCTCAATATCTATGGTTGTTATAAACAAAGGAAGCATTTGAAGGGGATTAGAAATGTGTGAGTGAATTACCATTTAAATAAAGTTGATTCATCCCAGAAGGGACAATCGAGAAACTTTCAGTCTTCATAAATTCCCTTTAATGTCAGTAAACAAATGGCCCAAAGTAGTTTTATCTGGTTCTGGCTGTAAAGGGTAAAATACAAGAAACAAAATTGGAAAACTGTGCTTTCTGCTTTCCAGAGGGAACTGGCTTCGATTGTGTGGCGGTGTGGTTTCTGGTCTCTAGTTTAAATGTTATCTGTTCATAAAATCATGTAATATATTTTACCCATCTATTTTAATATACCAAATACAGTTTTCAACCCTGGCCTCATTTCTTTAAGTGGTCATAGTAAAATCCCAAAGCTGGTATTAAAAATGACTTTGATGGAACTCTAATGATACTATTTAGAGACACAAACCATATTATTCTTCATGAGGATTTAAATTCTAAGTGATGCTCTATTAGCTCATTTCTTGTCCTCAAACATGTACCTCTGCAAACAAGAGAAAGAAATTCAAACACACATTTTTCTGTGCTTGCTTTTGTATGTAAAGATTGTGAAGCTGAAGTTAATCTTACATACATGATATCTGCATACATATACATACATATTTACATGTATACTCAAATATGTATGTGCATGGACACCTATATGTTAAAACTTACGGTTAGTAAAAGTAGTGTAAGAACAGTTGACAATGGTGGTGTGAACGACATGAAATTAATTTTTATGGCAATGATATGATACCTAACATGGTTCACAGCCCTGCACTAAATGCTTTTGTTGTACAGACCTTAAAACTTTCCTTTTGGTCTCTGCAGTTTCAATAATCTGAGCCTTTGGAACAAATTGACAGTGGACAGAATTAACAGGGAAAATGCAAACAAATTTGATCATGCTCCTGTCCACAGGAACCTTACAAAATATGATTCAAAGAGTGGACGATGATTGAAGTTCAGATAGTGTCCCTCCCTGAACAGGAGTTTGGGTTTCTGGGGGAAAGTGACTACAGCTTAGGAAAGGGTGAGGCGAGAATAGGCTTATAGAATAAAGACCATCTTATTGCTCAGGTAAAGTCTCTCAGAAAGCAGTCTTCAGAACAATAACTAATAGGTTGTGGCAAAGGCTGTCTGGGCTGGGCAAGGTGGGCGTCAACCTTTACTCTCCTTCCCTGTGATAGGTTAATTTTCTTTAATTAAAGAGTCGAGGGAGGGAGGTAGAGGACAATTGCATTCCATTGTAGGAACCTACCTTAACAAGATAAGGGAAATTCAGAGGAACGCTTTCCTTGCACTCCAGCAGGGAGACAGGGACAAGAGATTGGAGTTGGAAGGTCAGAGTCCTTGATTCTGAGACTGCTTCTTGTTTAAGTACCCAGCATGTCAACGCACCACACCAAAGGGCCTGTGCAAATCCCGGCAATGTGTACTGTCTCCATCAATCTTCATGCAACATATAAAGGTAAGTATCATTCTTACTGTCTTTCTTTTACAGTTAAATAAACCAAGGCACACAATAATTAAATTATTTGAAGTAAATTGAGGATTTGGGTTCAGATATGCAGTGTGTCTCAGATGGTGTCATTTATCTAGAGCAATACTCTTGTTTGTTTGTTTGTTTGTTTCTTTGTTTGTTTGGTTGGTTGGTTTGCGATACTGGAGATCAGACCCTGGGGCATTCTACCACTGAGCTAAATCGCCATCCTTTTTTATATTTTGTTTTTTGAGACAAGGTCTTGCTAAAGTTACCCAGATGTTTCATGTGTTGTTTGAACTTGTGGTCTTCTTGCCTCAACCTCCCTCATTTAATGTGGTATAAGGCTGTTTATTTCCAGTGTCTGGCATATAGTGAGATCTTAAAATTTACCTTGGATGATTAAATGATTTTAAAGATTTAAAATATTTTTTTACATAACTAATCTGATAACCCTTATTTGGGCAATATAAGTTAAAAGGCAATTATATTTAGGATTAAACTATTATATTGTTCCCCCTGCCATCTGTCAATCATTGATTTTTAGATATACATTGTTCTGTGTTGGAGCAATCAACCCCCCATCTTCATTTAATATAATTTTTTATTTTGGAATACATTTAGATTTTTTAGAACAATTGCGAAGATAGCACAGAGATTTTTCATAAAACCTTTACCCATCTTCCTGTTATTTTATATAACTGAAGTACATTTATCAAAATTAAGAAATTAACATTGATTCAACACTAAAAACTTAATTGCATATTATAACGATAAATCTTAACTATGAAGTTTATTGGCTTGAGAGCCACCCTAGGGGATTAGTGAAGCATACTTCTGTTTACATCTGAATGTTTCATGAAAGCCCGACCTTGGGGTGTGTATCTGGCCCTGGTCGCTTCCTCTCTGGCCCTGTTCTCCCACTCTGTGCTTCCCAGATGCTGTGCGCTGAGCGTTCTCAGTCCCTCGTTCCCTTCCTTTCACCATGTTTCTGCCTTAGAGCCAGCCCGCCATGGACAAAAATCTCCCACACCGTGAGCCTAAAACCTCTCAAACTGTGAGACAAAATAAAATCTCAATCTCTCTTTCTCTCTCTGTCTCTGTCTCTCTCTGTGTCTCTCTCTCTCTGTGTCTTTCTCTGTGTGTCTCTCTTTTTGTCTCTCTCTGTCTCTTTCTGTCTCTCTCTACTTCACTGGCTCTCACTCTAGCCCTTTTCGCTACTGGAGATCGAACCCAGGGCCTTTTTTCATTTTTTAATTTTAGGGAATGTATACAGATCTAAAGTGTTACAGTGTATATCATATAATTTAGCATATACTTGTTTTTATGGGTTCCAAAAGTTTAAGGCGATATTTACGATATACTAAACATTAAGCACGTCCTTCCTTCATTTTATATTTACACACTTTTTTTTCTTAATTTGGAGGATGGCTTAGTTTTTTCCTTTGAAAAAAATATGCCTCAATCTATTGTGAATGAGTATGACCAAAATAATAAGACAAAATCTTAGAAAGTACGTTGAAATTGAATTAAAATGGAGAAAAATCCTCCAAACAACGAAGGTACATTTTTGCAATCTCTGGGGTGCTAGGAATAAAACATTATTCTTTACGTGAAAACTAAAAGTCATGCTTTTTTGTATAAATGGCATGAAATTACTCTAAAAACGGAGTGTCTGATAGCAAAAGAGAGTCGAGTTTGCTTAAACTAAGTCTTTAAGACAGAAAGAATCTTCAATATGAGAAAAATTCAGAAAGTAAGGTCTTTGAACAGTAAGTACATGAGCAGCCACCAAGGCCTGTCTTGACAAAACAAATGTATAAATATCTGTTGTGTAACAATAAATCAACTCTTTAGAGAAAACAAGAGGTGTCAGAGAGTGTAACTAGATCAGATACAGAATATAAATTCTACCATTTCTGGGTTACTGGTTCAGATTCTGAAACCCCAACAACACAACGATGAACAGAAGAATTTGGATGTCTTCCTGGGAGTAAATTGTTAACTGGCCTAGAAAAACCTGAGTGACACTATGCACTCTGAAGAAGCATTGTGCTGTTTGAAGCAGAGAGAATACAACTGCTTTGAGAAATAGAAAGATGCTAACATTAACTATTTTATTTTACGGTCTTCGAGGCTTGAAAGATAGAAAGCATCTCCAACTTTTAAACAAGGAACTTATTTTATGACACAATTGACAACATTGCCCAGCAGTATAGAGAATATGTCTGATTGGAGTGGAGCCCCTAGGACCCACCCAAGGGCTAGAAATACAGAATGTTCTCCAGTATCTACTGAATGAATTAATGTGATACTAAATGAATGAAAACAGACTGTCATCCTTTTTCTCTGCTCCTGTAAGTATAAACAGCCAGAACTTTTAGGAGGCCTATGTCTCAACTGTGTATCTATTAATAGCTACCTC
>PVJO010018186.1:0-37342 GCA_004026905.1 Hystrix cristata | reverse complement strand
GCCTCCTTCCTAGAATTTTTCTATGTAGCATTTTAATACTTGCATGGAAATTTTCTTCCTGTTTTTCTTATAATTTTCAGACAGACAAATACTTGACCGCTTTATTCGTTCTCACTGTGACATCGACAAAGGGAAGAAAGGAAAATAGTTCGGATGAAGAAAACCTGAAGATTAGTGGAAACACAAGGGCCTATCTATTCATTTTGTCTATAATCAAGGAAAAAATAAGACACCAATTATTTCAAATATGTTGTGATAGTCATGAGTTTATGCATTTTACTTTCTTTTACTTTTAAACAATAAAATATTTAAAGCTACAAACATTGTCCTGAATATTGCATTACTTTTCCTGATACATTTTGATGTAATTTTTTTTTCCTTTCCTCTTTTGGGTACTTGTGGATTTTATTTTGATTTCTTTTTTAAACCAGGAATTATATGGAAGAAATTTCTTAGTTTCCCAATAAGTAGAATATTTAAAATGTCTTTTTATCGTTGATTTATTTTTGAATGAAGTAAAGTGGAAAAAAAATCCTCTTTGGGGAGTTTCTCAGTTTTCTCTAATACCTTTAGTCAAATACGTAATTGATCTGTGTATCACATGAATATAAGAGAAAAAAATGTAGATTATTGTATTTTCAGATCTTTCATATCTTTTCCTTAATTGCATACTTGAACTGTCAAATTTTGAAATAATATTAAGAACATCCCAACATTAAAGTTTTTGTTAACTTCTCCTTACATTCCTGGGATATTGGCTGCTATATTATTTATTTTATTAAGATTTATTTATGTCCTCTACAGAGCTTCTTCATTGATACCCTTTTTCCTTATTTCATGTTTACATGGGTTGTGGTTAAGCTTAATTGTGTCAGCTCAGCTGACTTGGGACTCACTGAGGGATTAATAAAGGACACTTATGGGTATGTCTGCTTGGGTCATGAAGGTGTGACGTTGAGTACTATGTCTGGTCCTTTGCCTCTTGCTCTCTGGCACTGTCCCTTGCTCTGCTTCCCCACCACCATGAATTCAGCATTTCTACTCCACCAGGACCTTTCACCATGATGTTTCTGCCTTGGAGCAAACTAACCATTGACTGAATCCAGAGGAACTGTAAGCCAGATGAAACATCTCCTCCTTTAAGGTGTGGGCATTGGGTATCGTGTCCCAGGGGCTGGAAAGCTAATAAACATGTTTCTTCTTTGATCTAGTTAATGCTTTTGGCTTTGAATTGCTTTTTTCTTTTCTTCAGTACTGCAGTTTATACCCATCTCCTCTTGCACGCTGGACAAGCTCTCTAACACCAAGAAACATTCTTGGCCCTTGGATTTTATTTTGATATTAAGGGTGCCATTCATGCTGGTTTTGTTTTTGTTATTTGTATTTGCTTGGTATAAAGTTACCCTCCTTAACTTCTAGTCTTTTTTTAATAACTTTGTTTCAGTGCATTTCTAGAAATTGTGCCTGGGTTTTATATTATACTTATTATGGTGATCTGTCTCTTAGTAAAACAACTTAATTAGTCCATGGTGATTGTGCTGTTTTATATTTTTTGAACCTATTCTTTGCCTTCTCCATTGACTGTACCTTAATTGGGACCACCATTTCCGGTTGTTGGCTTTCTCTTCTCCCTCAACTTACAGAGTGCCTAAAACGGGTAGATGAATTGTCTGTGGCTTCAGGTTAGGTCAGTCCACTGCAGTCTCTTTGACCAGAGAAAATGAGGTTCGGGGGAGGGTGTCTGGCTTTTGTTTAGTGGATAACTATCAAAGAAGATAAGCTAAGAGAAGGAATTCATTTACCTCCTAATATGCAGGTACAAAGTACCATCCTCAAGAGACAGCTTTTTTTGGCTGTTCAAGTTGGGAAGACTCTGTCCCACCATTTAACTCCATACTAGATTTTCTAAGATCACCAACCTTGGACAGATCCACTAGGAACCCCAAGTAGCAGATGGATACCTGTGGCTGTACTGGGAGGGATCTTCCCATATCAGCCCATGTGGCAGCCCTCAGGATCTTCAAGGCTGAGATTATCACATGGGATCCACAGAGAATTCCTTCTCCCATAACCCAGAACCTCCTGCTCCAGCACAACACCAGGGTTCAAGGAGAATGAAGCTTTGTACCCAGTTCAGGTCTCCAGAGACTTAGCAGCTTCAGACGTGCGCCAGGATCTTTGCTACTACAGAGCAAAGGAGCATGAACCTGGGTCCATTTCACATATAAAGGAATTGATGCCATCTTGGAGGCTCCATCCTCATAACCTCATCTAAGCTTAATGACCTCCCAAAGGCCCCCACCTCCAAATACCACCAACATATGATTTGGGGATTAAGTTCCCAGCACAGGAATTCTCCTCGTCGTGACTAACAATAACCAGCAGGCCAGTATGCCCTGTTTCCTGCCAGTAGTGAGGTTTTCGTATGAATCTTTTGTTTGAATCTATCCTGCTTTTTGCCACCATTTTGTACCAAAGCAGTATCTCCAGTCATTCTTCCTGAAGATGGGTACTTTCCTACTTACCACCTGGGCTTTGCCCTCTTCCCCTTTGTAGACTTCGACTAGCACTTGAGCATTAAGCTGTTTTTATGCCTTTCTTAGAGTGCCAGGTCTATAGCAGTAGCCAGCCCAGAAATTTACACAGATTCTTTCTTAATGTGTGTGGAGAGGGACTTTCTATCATCACAGCACTCACTCCAAAGCCAAGGTCCATATTCCACAAGAATCTGGACCTAAACATTAAGAAAAATGAGTAGTCCTTTCATGCCATAAATACTTATTGAGTACCTACTATGTGCCAGGCAGTGTTTTAGGCAATGAGAATAATATGCCAGTGAAAAACAAGCTCAAAGCCTACATTCTAGAGGGAAGGGACCAACAGGTGCCTACTGAGGGGGCATCATTTAAACTGAAGCTTCAAGAGGAGTCAGCCATGTGAAGAGATGGGCAGCAGCTTTCCAGGCCTCAGGAGCAGCAAGCAAGGTGCAGAGTCAGGACAGAGTGTGAAGTGAAGTGCTCTTGCGACCTGGAGAAAGCAGTGTGGCTGAAGCTTAGTGCGTGTGCCAAGAATGGAGATGGAGAAACAATTATGAGAAAGGAGGGCAAAGAGGCAGGAGTCTGGTCATGGCCCCGGGTACCTTCATGTGTCTGGAAAGCCTGAACTCTCATATTCTAGTTACTGTGTTCCAGATTTCTATTGATTCAAGTCATAGATCACCAATGAACAGTATCTGGTTTTATGCTAATCCTCTTTCAAACTTGGACGGCAAAGCTTTGTGCAGGACTTGGGGCCATTGTGGACCTGTCTGTGGGTGCATTTTAAGCTTTTCACCTACCTCCATGACCACACAGGGCCCCTGACCATCTACATGATTTTTTTAAATTCTCATACACGAATATTTATGCTGTAATGTTCTCGGGGCTTTGACGAAAGCATAGTGCCATGTATCTATCACCACAGCATCATACAACAAGAGAGTTGTACTGCCCTAAAAATCCTCCCCTCAAGTTGTTGACCGCCTCTTTGAAGACAGTCTGGGACTCTGAGGGAGGACAGTCAGGAAAAGCCAACATCACCTCCCTCCTGCTGGGGCAGACAGCCTGTGTGTGAGTATCGCCATCGGCCTGGATGTAGAAAGCCATCTATGTGTGAGGTTCTAGAATTTGCCAGTGACTGGCCGCTCTAGAGCCAGAAATCCTATTTATGAATATGACATTCTTCGATAGACTGAGGTAAATTGAAGTATTGTCCTGAAGCATTTCTCTCTGTATTCACACCCTTGGCTGAGTACACTTTAGTCTTTCCTAAAGCCCTTGACTCTGCGACCTTGGCTGCCTGACTTCCTTTGGCCAATATGATGTTAGCAGTCATAAACTTGGGCTGCTTGCCGATTGCAGAAGGATGAGACATGTGGAAGAAAGCACCCCAGTGGCTTGGCCCAGTGACCCACAAACTGTGAGAAGTGAACACTTTTGGTCTCAGGCCACTGAGGTTAACAGCGCAGTATTTGTTTGGATGAGATCTCTGTGGAGCCCTCAAAATGAGATGAAAGGTTTGGTAGAATCCGTCTGATCTCTTGGAAACATTAAGTCCAATCACTACTCACAAATGTGTGTTTAGAAATTGATGGTGTTTTAAAACAGGAGCATGGTTCTTTTGGATCTCAAAGCCTGCTAAATGGTGAAGGCATTTTTGAACACTGAACACTTCACATGTTCTCATTAAGGCCAGTGGCCACTGCTTACATTAACGAGCCGGAAGATGTGATCGACTACTCAGCAGGGTTCCTTCTTGGGGCAGATTGGCAAGACCGGATCAGTCATGCGCCTGAAGCGAAGTCATCCGATAGTACTGATGCTTCTATCATTATGCTTCAAGAGAGTAGTTTTCAACACAGATTATGATTCTAAAGTATCTTCTTATGTTACCTTCCCGGGACTCTTTAATTTTCTATTTACTCTCCTGCAAACCTTACCCCCACCACACACACTATCCAAAAGCAAAGGTACATATAGGAAATGTCTGTTTCCCAAAAACATCTATTCTTTTTATTTAACCTCTTGAGGCAACTTATGTAAATGTGTTTAGATCTATTCTAATTTATTTTTTAAGATGTTTTCATAAACAGAAGAGCAGAAAACACCACTTTAAACCAAAGACTTTGATAATTTGTAAAATAGAATTTAGCTGGCCATGTGCAGTTGAGTTTTCATGGTGTGCTAAAACCACCTTTCTGTACAGGAGGCGTACAAGGCAGAAGCAGTTCTTCTCACGCTGACCATGTGATGGGAGAGATTGGCCACTCCGTGGACCAATTACATCCCAAATCCTGGGGATGGAGGCTGGCGGCAATGGATGCTGAAGTCCCCCAGGTGGTTCCAATGCACAGCAAAGAGGAAGAACCACTGACCTAGAGGACTGATCTTCAGGACCAGTCTCATCTGCTGAGGTCAAGTTGGTGGTTTAGTCAAGGGCCAGGCAGGAAGCAGGTGCTTAAGTGGAGAGGTTACCTGTGGAGGACGTGACCAGGGCTGCGGTGCTTAGAGACCGGGACAGGAAGCTGGATGGACAATGAGACTGGAACCCAGTGACAGCCACAGCTGTGGAGGAGCCTCTGTCCCCTGGGGGGTGGGGGGGCAGAGCCACAGCTGGAGATGTGACACAGAGAGAGCTAGGAAGAATTATGTTAGCCTCGCTTCTCCTTCCCTCTGCTCAACCTGATCTCCTGCCAGTGGCTCCCGGGGACCACTGAAGAGCAAGGCGTGGAGAGAGATGCACAGGGCTGCTTACCTCCTGTGCCACAGAGCAGACTGGGCAAGGAGGTTCCAGAGAATCTGTAGGGCTGTGAAACTAACCAAATCGGCCAGCTGGCCTTGCTAAACCAAAGTCAAAAGGCGAGTGAAAGTATGACTCAAACCAAAACCAATTTCTAAATGTAATTTTAGAAAACATTTAAAGCAAAATTATTCATTAAAAAAAAAATCTTAGCCAGGTATGGTGGTGCACATCTGTAATCGCAGCACTCTGGGAGGTGAGGCGGGAGGATCACAAATTTAAGCTCGCTCTCCAGAGTGACGGGATTACAGGCATGCAGCTCTACACCTGGCCCAGATCTTTTCTGAAGCTACGGGTACTGTAGTTAAGCTATTGGCAAAAGCAGACTGAAACTCAATTCCCACAGAGATTTATGGGGCAGGGGAGCTGTTTCTCCTTCTCTACTACTTACTACTATCATTCAACACAGAACACTTCTTTAGCCAGATACGTGAGTTCTCCCCTGCTCTGAGCAGTTCTCCAACACCAGGTGTCCTACAGTTCAGTGCAGTTGTGACCCTAATTGGAGTTAGCACAGATTCACCGGGCTGAGGACTTGGTCCCACAAGACTGGCCTCAAATTCAGTTCCACTAGCGAGTAGTAGGTGCCCAGGTTACCTACAACTTCTGCCCACCTTGGCTACAGATGGGAAATTTCTGCAGCCATCCTCTTGGGTTCTTTCATTGCTAGAGAAACTCACAAGAACTCAAGGAAACACAGAAGACAGTTTATTGTAAAAGATATTACACAGGCTACCTATGAAGAGCCAGATGTAGACCCACACAGGGTATGATATGAGGGAAGGGGCACGGATCTGCTGTGCTCTCTCGGATCCGCTACCCTCCAGGCACCTCCACATATTCAGCAGCCCAGAAACTCTCCACACCCCGTCCTTTTGGGGTTTGCAGAGACTTCATTACATAGGTGTGACTGATTCCATCCTTGGTCATGGATGATTAAATCAAATGTTAGTCCCTCTCCCTGCTTGAGCGTTGGGGCTGAAAGTCCCAATCCTTTAATTACAGGGTTGGTTCCTCTATCAGTCAGTGCTTACTAGAGAAACCTGTTTAATACAAGACATATATGTAAGAATTTACAAGATTGGCTTACGGTGGCCTCCCAGAGTCAGGTATGGAAGAGCGCAAAAGGGCAGTCTGTGCATTAAGATCCGAAGGATCCAGTCAAAGGCCTGGAGCCGACTCTAATGTCCCGTGTGAGTCTGTATCAGGAGGGCAAAGAGTCTGTGCTGGAGGCTGAAGAGTCTGCACTGGAAGCCAGGAGATGACATCCAAGGTTCACATGCTGCTGTGCACCATGCATGTATCACCGGTGGCTCAAACCGCCTGGCAGCAAGACAAATGAACTACGTCCCAGTCATGAGTGTGTTAAAAGGGGCTAACACAGTCCTCTTTAGCTGTGTGCTGCCCTGCTAGCATGTATCAGTCATGCAGGATTTTGGGAAGAGCCAGAAATGGTTTTATAAATTTATAGACAATAAAACTTACTCTTTCTGGTACATATGCTATAAATTTTGACAAGTGCACAGAGCGGTACATCTGCCTCCGCAGTCATGACGCACAAAAGCAATCCCTCTAACTTTCCTCCTGCTACTCCATCAGAGACGTGTTCCTCAGAGCCAGCAATGATAACTCTGGTGTTCGTTCCTATAGTTTTGCTTTTTTCTAGAATGTCATATAAAAAGCCTCGTACAATAGGTAGCCTTCTGTAGCTTCTTCAATTTAGCAAAATGATTTGGATATTTTGTTGTGCGGTTGATAATACTTTGCTCCTTTTATTGTTGAACATGGACATAAATACCGTAGTTTATGTGTTCTTCACTGGCTGAAGGACATCAAGCTTGTCTCCAGATTTGAGTGATTGTGAATAAACCACTATCAGCGTCAGATACAGGTTTGCTTGCGACTAAAGTGCTCATATCTGGCAGTGGTCTTGCCATGCCATATGCTTATTTAACTGTGAGAGAAAGTGTTCAACCATTTCCAAAAGGCTCTACCATTTTGCATTTCACCAGCAACATGTGATGGTTACCGTCACATTACACCCACATGAGCGCTTCAGGTAGTTAATTTTTATTTTCTGTTTGTACTGGTTGCTATTCTAATAGGTGTGTGATGGTATCACACTGTGGTTTTAATTTGCATTTTTCTAATTAGAATGATGTTTATAAATTTTTCACGAGTATTTATAACCCATACATCTTCTCTGAAAAATAACTTACTCAGATCTTTTTCTCTTTTTTTTAACATTAGGTTGCCTTTATTTTTATTGTTGAGTTTGGAGATTTTTTTCCATTCTAATATGAAAATTCTTTTTCAGAAACATGAGTTGTAGTTTATTTTCTCTCAATCTGTGGTTGGTATCTTCATTTTCTTAATAGTGTTTTTAGTAGAGTAAAAGCTGAAAACAAGGTCATGTAGATTTCTTTTTCTGTTTTCTGGACTTTTACAGGTATAAGTTTTACATTTAGGTCTGTGGTCCATTTTGAGTTAAATTTTGTTTAAGGTGTGTGGCCTGGGTTGAAGTTCACCTTATTTTATTTTATTATTTTGCATGCATTTGTCTAGTTGTTCCAGCACCATTTATTTAAAAGATTACCCTTTCTCCACTGAATTAAATTTTTTTGCATATTTGTCAATAAATCAGTTCACTGTCATTATGTAGGTTTATATTTGAAATCTCTACCATTGATCCATGTTTCCCTGCTTTAATACCACATTGTCTTGATTATTGTAGTTTTAGAAGTCTTAAAAACCAGATAGTGTTTTTCTTCAAAATTGTTTTGGTTATCCAAGTTTCTTTTCTTTTCTATACAAATTTTAGAATTAGCTTGTTGGTGTATACCCAAAAGGAACATTCTGGGAGTTTAAAATTGAAATTGTATTGAAACTGTAAATCAAGTAAGAGGAGAATTCATACAATTTTGAGTCTTCCAATCCAAGAATCCTAAATTTTTTTTTTTTTTTTGATGCCGAGGATCAAACTCAAGGCCTTGCGCTTCCTAGGCAAGCACTCTAACCACTGAGCTAAATCCCCACCCCCTAAATTTCTTTTTATTTATTTTGGTTTTTTTATTTTTTTAATCAATGATTTATAGCTTTTAACATACAAATCTTGCACATATTTTATTAGATTTATACCAAAGTATTTCATTGTTGAAGTGCTATCAGAAATACTACAGTTTTAAATTGTGAATCCCAACTGCTCACTTTTAGTGTGTTGAAATACCAGTGATTTTTGTATTGATATTTTATTCTGTGATTTTGATAAACTTACTCATTAGTCTAGGAGTATTTTGACAAATTCTCTGGGATTTTCTATGTATAAAATCATATTGCCTGTGGATAGCTTTATTTCTTTCCTTTTCTTTCCAATCTCTATGCCCCTAGTTTCCTCTGCTTGTCTAGTTGTGCTGGCTAGAACTTCAAGTACAATTATGAATAGGAGGGACAAGAGGGAACACTTTTGCCTTGTTCTTCAACTTTGGGAGAAAATATGCTAGCTCTCAACATTAGGTACAATGTCAGATTAATCAGTTTCCCACTATTGCAACAAAATACCTGAGAAAATCAACTTGAAGAAATGTTTATTTGAGGTCATGGTTTCACAGATTTCGGTTCATAGTCGGTTGGCCACATTGCTTTTGGGCCTGTGGCAAGGCAGGATATCATGGCTGGGAACACATGGTAGAGCAAAGCTTCTCAACTCACTGCAGGTGGGAAGCAACATAGAGAAGAAGGGTGAAGACCTAATATTCCCTTCAAGGGCACATCACAGTGACTTATTAACTTCCTCCCACTGGCACAGCCTCCTAAAGGGCCTACCATCTCCCAGCAGTACCAAAGCTAGTACCTACGCCTCTAACACACGGGCATTTGGGAGACATTTATCCAAACCATTAGATGTTAACCTTTACAGATGCCTTTTGTCAGATGAAATAGAAATTTCCTTCTATTCCTAGTTTACTAAGAGTTTTGCTTTCTTTAATCACATATCATAAATATTTCCAAATGCTTTTTCTGAATATATTCAGGTGATTGTATGGTTTTTCTTCTTTGGCCTATTAATATGATGATTTATTGGCTGATTTTTTAAAATGTCAAAGAGCCTTTCAATTCTGCAAAAACTCTACTTGGTTGTAGTTAATTTTTCTTTTTCCGTATTGAAAGATTTATTAATTTACTAAATTGTTGGATGATTTTTACATGTTCATGAGGGATATTAGTCTGTACTTTTCCTCTTTGTATTTTCTGTCTGCTTTTGGTATCATAGTAATGCTGTCCTTGTAAAATGAGGAGGAAAACAATGCTTTCTCATCTATTTCTGGAGGAGATTGTATGAACTGGTGTTATTTCTTCCTTAAATAGTTGCCAAAATTCACCAATAAAACCATCTAGGCCTGCAGTTTTCTGTGTGGGGAAAATTTTAAATTATGAATTCAATTTCTTATTAGATACTATCTAAACTGTTCCACTTACCTTTTTATTCTTTTTGAGACAGGGTCTCAATTTGTTGCTCCATCTGGCCTCAAACTCCTGGGTTCAACTGATCCTCTTCCCTAAGCCTCCTGAGAACCTGGGACCACAGATCTGTGCTCCCACACCTGGCTTGTCTAATTGTTTTTGAATGAGCTTGGTGGTTTGAGTCTTCCAAAGAATTCACTCAGTTCATCTATGTACTCAAATTTACAAACATAACATTGTTTATAGTATTCCCATATTTCCTTGGGGTTTACTATGGGTTATATCTATGATTTCCATATCGATGGCCCCTTTTATTCCTAATATGAGTAATTTATATTCTCTGTCTGTCTCTGTCTCTCTGTCTCTCTCTCTTTCTTTGTGCATCTTTGCAAACAATGTGTATGCTCCTTTGGGTAGAGTGTTGTATTAAAATAGTTAAATTTATTGATGATGTAGTTAAAATATTTTGTATTTTTACTGATTTCCTATTTGATTTATCGATTACTGAGAAAAGAGTGTTCAAGTCTTCAATTATAATCATGGACTTATTTATTTCTCTGTTCAGTACTATCACCCAGGTTTTTCCTTCATGTGTTTTGTAGTTCTGTGATTAGATGCAAGCACATTGCTGTTTTTTTTAGACTTGATCTTGTTCACAATGTGAAGTCACTCTACATCCCTGATAGTATGCCATGTTCTGAAGTCCAGTTTTCTTTTATTAATGTAGCTATTAAGATTTATTTTGGTTTATATTAATGTACATCTTTTTCCATCCTTTTACTTTTTAATCCATCTGTCTTTAAAGTGGGTTTCTTGTAGATGGGGCATAGTTAGAGTTTTTTTTTATCCAGTCTGATTGTCTCTGACTTTCAATTGGTAGGGTTTGATCATTCACATTTAATGTGGTTATTATATGATTGAACTAAAAATCTTTCATCTTTATATATTTTTTCCATTTGCAACATATATACTCTGTTTTTCCTGTTTTTATGGTCTCTTTGGCTAATTCATTTTTTTTTATATTCCACCATTATCTCCACTATGAACTTATTATTCATGCTGCTTTTCTAATTTTTTAGAGGTTGCTCTCATTTTTCTAATGTACACCTTGACTTAATCAGCTTCTACTACCAAATAATATTTTATCACTTCATGTTTATTTTAAAGTCCGTATAAATGTTTACACTCAATTCCTCTTTCCTTGCCTTTGTGCTATTGTTGCCATAGTCTTATTTTAAAATATGCTATAAACGTGTTTCTGTTGTTTTTAGAAAATTATACTTTAAACATTTTATAACACCTTCATTTATTGTAGTTGCAATAGTCTTCATTTCTCTGCATAGAACCAAGTTTCTGTCTATCATAGTCCTTCTCCTAAAGAATTTTGTTAAACATTTCCGTAGCTTTTCCTGCTAGGCAATCTTCAATGTGATGAATAATGTTAACAAGGTGAGAAGTTGGGCCGGTTTTGAATTCAGCTGTTTTTAGAATTATCTTCCGTATACTAAAGCTTCAAACTTCTTTCACTTTGTGTTGGTCTAAAAATCTCTATTTTTCATTTTTTAATGAAGGCTACTCTTGTTATAGCATTCCCATCTGACAGGTTTTTTTTATTTTATTTTTTATTTTTGGAGGGGCTGGGGATCCAACTTGGGCCCTTATGCTTGCTAAGCAAGCACTCTATCACCTCAGCTAGATCCCCAACCCCCGACAGGTGGTTTTTCTTTCAGTCTCCATTGGCTTGCTGTTTGTGTTGTTTCTCACAAGGAGCTATTGCAATTTGTTGGGCCTCTGCTGTAATGCATCTTTGCTCTCTGGTTGCCTTCACAGTTTCTCTCTATACTTTCTTTTCAGCAGTTTGAATATAATATGAAAGGTTTTTGTTGTTTGGCTGACTTTTATATTTGTCCTGTTTGGTGTCCTCTGAGCTTCTTAAATCCACGATTTGGTGTCTCTGATTAATTTGGAAAATTCCCAGCCATTGTTTCTTCAAATATTTTCTCCACCCTGCTCTCTTCTTCTCAAATTCCAATTACTCTGCCCACGGGTGACATCATTTAAAGTCACCACACAGATGCTTTGTTCTGTTGTTTTTTGATAGGTTTTTCTCTTTATGTTCCAATTTTGTGAACTTTCATTGAAGTGTCTATTGAAGTTCTGCTCTAACAAACCTTTGTAAAGTTCATGGATTCTTTTCTTGTCTGTGTAAAGTCTGCTGTCTGGCCCATCGTGGGAGTTCTTCAGTTCTATTGTTATATGTATTTTTGCTACTTGCATTTCTATTTGTGTCTTCCCTGTAGTTTCCATCTCTGTACTGAAATTACCTCTCTGGTAGTACATACTGTCGCACTTCAATTAGAGACCTTAACATTTTAATAAGTATAGTTATGTTAAGCTTTCCATCAGAGATTTTCAGTGTGCCATCTCTGAGTCTGTTTCTATTGATTACTTTGCCTCTTGGTAGTGTGTTGATTTTTAAATTCATTTTTCATGTGCTCCAAATGGGATGAGTAGTTTTCATGCTTGAGGAATGGACAGGCTTTTTTTTCCTGGTCAGTGTTTTACTGTGAGTGTTGGTGCCAAAAGTCAAGCTGGACTTGAGGTTTGCTTTTGCTACATGTCTTGGTACATTTGGGCTGGTATGGCAAAATACCATAAACTTAGTGACTTATGAACAACCATGAAAATGTATTTGTCACAATTCTGGAAGATGAGAAGTCCAATATCAAGGCAATAGCAGATTCAGTGTCTGGTGAGGACTCATTTCCTGGTTTATAGATTTCACCTTGTTGTATCCTCACATGGTAGAAAGGGCTGAAGAGTCCTCTTGGGCCTATTCCTAAGGACACCAGTCCCATTTATGAGGGCTGAATGCTCATGCTTAATTACCTCCCAAAGGCCTTACTTCCTAATGCCATCACCTTGGGGTAAGGATTTTTGACACAAATATTCCATCATACCACTATGGTTACCCTGAGTGCTCTATAGGTTTCAATTCCTCTAACAATACCTGTGTTTAGTGCAGAAAATCTAGAGGGTGTTTCTTAATTTCACCTCTGTCCTCAGCTTTATGTCTTTCTAGTGTGCTATGTCTCCACACTCCTATGATTCTCCCAGCAATATTCTTCTGCTACTGATCTCTTAGTGCTTGTTGGACTTGGGGCTGGGATGTTCTCTGAGGCTCTGAGGCAGTCTTATTCTTAAGCAGGCACTATATTCCTGGGTCTCAGGCTATAGCCTTCTCAGAGTCCTACTTCTCTCCCAGCTGTAGTTCTGGTCCAAGCACTCATTTCCTGCCCCTCCTTCATGGACAGAGGGTGTCTTCTGTTCCCTGCCCCCAGTTTCCATGGGTTTTGACCTGGACACTAAGGGTCATGGTAGCTCTTTTCCTCTAGCAGAGTAAAGCTTTTCCATAGAGGAGATAGGAGAGAGGCTTGACCTGGACTTCATGCTCTTTCTGCATATTACAGTTGTATTTGGATGTACCCCCAAAACCTCATGCACCAAGATAGACCTTTTGGAAGGTGATTGTATTATGGGGGCTGACTTGCTGTTAGGTGAAGTCTAGTTTGGAAGAGGCCAGTTACTGGAATGGTGGCCTGGAAGTTTATCTCCTTTCTCTGCTCTTCCTTGACTGCTTCCTGGTCACCATGATGTGAGCAGCTTTTCCCCCACCACACCCCTCTGTCAGACGATTCTGCCTTGGAGCCAGCTGACCATGGACTAAATCTCTGCAAACCATGAGCTAAAATAACTTGGCTCAAAATAATTTGGCTTCTTTAACTTGTGAGTGTCGGGCATTTTGTCCCAGAGGCGAGAGGGTAAGATCCTGCAGTAGCTGCTGTACACAATGCATGTGCCACAAAGGGTGTTTTCTGCCTTCTGGGAGCTCCTGGCAGGATCACTGGAGAAAAGCCTGCAAAGGGAGTGGGCTCCATATACATCTGCAGCCCCATGGTTCACACTCTCTTGCCAGCCCATATTCTGTCACTCAATCAGGTGTTCTTGCTGGGTTCTTCCCGCCGTGCAGCCATTTTTGTCCTACATAAGCAAATGATGTTGTCTGATACCTCCCTGTAGAAACTCAGTACATGATAAAGGTGCCAGTACAAAACTACACAATAAAGTGGCTTATTAAGTAGATGTAATTGAAAACTCAAAATCTGCAAAAAAACTATGTGTATGTTACTTTTTGTCTCAGTTACTTTTCTCTTGTTGCTGAGACAAAATACCCAACACCCAAAGTTGAATGGGGAAAGGTTTATTTAGCTCACAGTTTGTAGAGGTTTCAGTCCACAGTCAGCTGGATCCAAGGCAGGATGGCATGGCAGACGGGCAGAAGGCAACGAGGCAAGCAAAAGGGACCTAAGCAGCTTCTTTCTGCCCCTTATATCTTATCCAGGCTGCCAGGATTAGGGCGGTGCCAAACCAATCAGCTGATTGATTTTGTAGTCAATGCCCTTAATCCAGCATCACACACTCTAGATGCAGCCACCCACCTATGACTGCATGAGGCTTTGGGGGGACATCTAGGCACAAACCATAGCACTTTTCAATTAAAAATAAATTCCAGATGGATGAAATAAGTAAGTGTAAAATTGTAAAAAAGAAAGAAAAGAAGGAAGAAATAAGGAAAGAGAAAAGAAAAATTATCCAACTACTAGAAGAGTTTTCTGTCAACTCTTTCTAAGCAGGATGCAAATGCCAAAAAATTAAATAAAGAGATGGCTAAATTTGTCTACCCCAAAATTGAAACCTTCACTATGGTTAAAACCAAATAGAAGAATACTTCCTCTTTCCAAAAAAATCATCACCATAAAAATGTTTAAGAGACAAATAAAGTCATTCTCATATATAGCAAAGCAGTAGGGTAGCATTTTCAAATAGTTCTTATAAATAGTAAGAAATTAACAAACAACTCACTGCAACAATGGACAAAGATTGCCATCCCGACAAAGATGAACCAAACAGTGTTCAGAAGGTGGTACAGGGCACCCTCACACATGGTTGCAGTATTAGTCTCCTAGGACTGCTGTAACAAGCACCACAAACCAAATGGGCTGAAACAAAGAAGGGCATCATCTAAAAGTCTGGGGGGTAGAAGGCAGAAATCACGGTGCTGGCTGGGCCATGCCCCTCCAAAACCTTCCCTGTTTCATCCAGCTCTGGTGGCCAGGCATTCCTTGTTCTGCAGATTCATCACTCCAGTTTCTGCCTCTGTTGTCACATTGTCACATGCGTTTCCTCTGTGTCTCGGTGTCTTCACATGGCCATCTTCTCTCTGCATCTCTCTATATAAATTTCCCTCTTCTCATAAGGACTACACTTGGATTAGGACCCATTCTAATCCAGCACAACCTCATTTTAACTTGATGATTACATTTGCCATGACCCTATTTCTAAACAAGCTCACACCCACGAGTGTTGGAAGTTAAAAATTCAACACACCTTTTTGAGGGACACAGTTAAATTTGAATATAGGTTGGATAAAACCTTTCCAAAGGACAGTTCACAATGCGTTTCAGAGTTCCATTTCTATAAATATACATTAATGAGATCTTCACATAAATAGGAGAAGTTACATAACCAATTCTTTTGTTTATAATCAAAGCACCACAGAAAACTGCAAAAAAGTGTCTACAAATTTCTTAATCATCCGGGAACTGTCAGTAAGCTCAGGATAAAACATCATATATGCCTTTGGCTCTGTATTTATTGAAATATAAACAGTCTAGATATCTTGCTAAAGGGAAAAAAGTAGGTTACAAAGTGGTATGATCCTATTTTTGTAAAACTGTACATCTTCCCATAAATGTGGAGCTTGAAAAGATTTTCAGCAAATTAACCAATTAATAGAAATAGTCGTGACTGGCGAGAGGAGCAAGACAGAGAGAGAAGTCAGCCCACTGACTGGAACAGAATGAATTTTTGACAGGAGAGTTGCTGTGAGCCAAAGAGAGGTAAGTGAAGGACTAGGACAAAACAGACCAACCAACAAAACCCCAACTACATAGATGTCCGCCACAGCTAACTTTGTCTGGAGGCTTGATGTCAGAGTTCTGTGCTGGACAATATCTCACATATAGTACTTCAAATTAGACCATCTCCACCCTTTTAATAAAAATCAAGGAGAGGCCATAAGCATAGTGCAGTTCAAAGGACCCCACACTCAGGATAGATTGCTGAGCCGGCCCATTGCAAAACTAGAAATGGCTGGGTCACTTACTGACTGTGACATCTCAGGCAAGTCACATCCTCTCTGGGCTTCTTTCCTCCCGTGTAAATGAAGATCACAACATTCAGGAGGTTATTACAAGGGTGAAGTGGAGGAAGTATTTAGGAGCAAGTGGCAGATTGGGAAGTACCATTCATTCATTCCTCAGCTGTGCAAGGTACAGTTCTGGGCTCTGAGGATTCATCAAAAAAGTCATAAATTTATATTCTGAAGGGAGAAAATTGATAATAAACTAAAATATATATGCAGGTTATAATGATGTACTATTGTATATAGAAAAACAAATACAAATAATATATATAATACACAAGTGTATTTCATATACGACATACTTTATAAATATATAATACAATGTAAAATTCAGGACTGTGGAAAAAAATACAGCTAGCTATAAGGGGTTTGAGAAGCCTAGGGGTTGCTGGTTTAGGCGGAGTTTTCAGGGAAGGCCTCTCTATAGGATGGCATTAGGCTCACTGTTGGTGGAAAGGAGGGAGGAGGGGAGAATCCTGTGGCCATCTAGTGGGAGAGGCTGCTAAGCAAAGGGAACAAGTGCAGAGCCCTGCATGTTCTCAGTAAAGGTCAATGTGGTCCCAGAGAAATGAAGGGAGAGTGGTGGTAGGTAAGTTCAGACATGGAAATGGGCAGGTCACGCGGGGCTTCAGAAGCCCTGCTAATGTCTTTAGACTTTACTTTGATTTAGAGAAGTGTGGCAGGGTTTTGGGTAGATAATTAACACGCCCCAACTACTGATTAAAAAGATCACAGCTTTCTATATATGATACTGTAGGGAGGCAGAAATTGAAACAGGGAGACCAATTAAGAGACTCTGCCACAGTCCAGGTGAGAGACACGCATACCCAAACCCAGAAGATGCTAGTGGTGAAAGTCAGGAGTCGTGGATTTGAATGAATATAGTACTACAAGGGTAAGGTAGATGGGACCAGTGGGAGGACTCGGTGTATGTTTGGGAGAGAAAAGGGGAGAAGGATGACGCGGAAGGTTTTGCCCCAGAAACTGGAAGAATGGAGTTGCTGAGATGGGGAAGTAGGGGAGGAACGGGATTTGGTAATCAAGGACTCAGTCTTTGACAGCAGATGACACCCAAATAATCAAAATATATGATCATGGTTGGTCAGACCCTAACTGGAGAACTTTGAGTACCAGGGTTATTTTCCTCCTGGCATCTCCTCCCCATCCTCAACCTTACAGGAGCGTCGGTTACCATCACCTGCGGCAGGATTAACGCACCGGGGAAGGGTGGTAGGAGGAGGAGGCTCCCTGGTGCTCCAGTTACAAACTCTGGCACCAGCAGTGGAAGGTGAGCCTCCGCCCTGGGTAGACTTCACCAGCCCTGGGTGGCAGGTGCAGAGGTGGGTGGGTGTGCAGTGTGGGAGGAGACACAGTTCGAGCGAGTAAAAGAGTCCCTGGGAGGCTCTCCTGTCTGCAACTATGAACCGGAAAGGAAGAAGAACAAGTTCTGCCTTGGGAAGGTTAGAAACAATTCATGTTAACAGGTAATAAAAAGTGCTCTTTATTCCTTGATTTATTTTTAATCTAGTAGATTTTTTCCAGAATTCTCTGAGCTGGCATCCAGGTATAGAGCTAGTTCCTGTACAAATGGGTGGTATACAGTCACCGTTTACGTTGTTATTGGAACTGGCTTTGCATGTCGGAAGACAGAGCGAGGTCTGTGCCATCATCGTGGAGCCTGACCACGCTCCCCTGGGCGCTGCCACAGACCTGTACAGCAACGCACCTGGCTCTCTGTGTTTAACTGGCTGTTGCTAAGGAGTTGTGTCCCTGTAATCAGAGCCACCCCCTTGATAAATTAATTGCATTTTCAAAATATAAAGCTCGAATTTGAGTAAACCCTGAGACTGTCAAGAGGGCTCTTAATTAATGTAAAATTAAATCTCTTTCAAAAGCATTAATTGAATAAAGAGAACGCTGTCCACAAAATGGCGAGGACCTCCTGAACCATTTGAAGATACAGACTCTACTGTTTAGAATCTGGCTAATCTGCCAGTTCAAACATTTTGACTTCAGAGCATTTTATATGCCAGTTTCTATCTAGTGTTCTTCTTCTCCTGACCACTAGGTACCTATTTTTTCTTCTCGTATTGCTCTACCATGAATCTTTTCCATGTCCACAGGAAAATAAGTTCCAGACTATTTCCGGCTGAGTCTTTTGGCCTCTTCTTATTTGCCAAGTGTTAATTAAATGCTGTAATTAAAAGTGATCCATTTCTTCTGGGGTGACTAGGTTACATTGTGCTCTTAGCTTGGAACAAGAATTTGGCTTTTGACAGTTGAAAGAAACAAACTGCAAATATAACATGGAGTTAGTGTCAAGATTGAAAAACAATATGCTTGAAAGATTGGGTAACTGTTATTTCCCCAAATAAGGTAAAAGGAACCACTAGTTTTGAGTGAAGTGTCACCTTCTGGTCTTGTGATGCTCTTGTCTGGAAGTCGTAGAAGACTCACGATGCCTAAACATTGAGAAAATTAACTACCACACTGCAACTTAAAGCGGGTGGTAGAAGTTCTCCATAGCTGGTTAATTCCACGTGTGATTCCAGTCAAATATTCTTTCTGCCCTCGCTGTTTTCGGTGCCCAACCCCAACATGCCCCGGCATGGGGAATTGAACCCAGAGCCTTCACAATGAGCTCCATCCTCGACCCCTTTTTACTTCTGATTTTGAGAAAGGTTTTTGCTAAGTTGCTCGTGTTGGGTTCATATTTGTGGTCCACTTCTCAACCTCCTACAATGCTGGGATTATAGATGTGCACCACCATACGTGGCCTGTCTGGGCTTTTGTCCCCACATTCATCCTGGTGGAAGATAGCGGCATGAAGTCCATCCAGAGGACAAATCTGAGCCAAGAAAACTCACTTTTCTTCATTTTTGTCTTGAACATAGACCTTTCCCCAAAGCTACCCAGTAGAATTCTGCTCACATCTAATGTTGTGTCACCTCCTCATGTCTAATCCCAAACCAGTGAGGAGAGTAAGTTACCACGGTTGGCTGTGATCCCTTGACTTTACCCCTGAGCTCGGAAGAATCCTTCCTTCTCAGGAAGGGCATGACCCCCCAACACTTAGAGGAAGGTAGAGTTCTGTCAGCCAGGGAAAGATGAGCAGAATGGCAGCTGGGTAGAAAGGCACAGGCAAGCACCAATATCTTCACTATACATGCCTTCGGGCTCCTCCCCCTAGTTGCTCGTTTGTAGTTTCTGTTGCTACTCCACTTCCGCTACCTATCCTCTACATTTTGGGACTCTTTGGGACTCAGTCCAGGCCCCCTTCTTTTCTCTCTGTGTAGTTTCTGCTTAGGAAGTCTCGTCCGGTCTTCTGGCTATAAATACTGTTTCCACCCTGGCAACCTTTCAGATTGTTACCTTCAACTCCAACCTCTCTTCTCGCTCCATATTAGAACACCTAACTTTGGACTTGACACCTCTTCCTTCATGTCTCAGAAACATCTCAATCATGACATGCAATAGTCCCCAAACCAGCACCCCCTCATGTGTTTCCATCTTGATGAGTAGCACCTCTCTCTGACTAGTTGTCCAAGATAGATGCCTGGGAGTCAGTCTTAACTCTTACCTTTCTAAATCCCTGTGCCAATCATTTTTCTTTTGTTCCACACAGTATCTCACATTCTGAGGGCCCAGCCCATAGGAGGTATTCAATAAACATTTGGTGAAATTTGGTTGAATTATTCATATAGGTCATATCTTAGCTGAAGAGTGAAAACATAGAGGTTGGAAAGGGTAATACTGTATGGCATTCTGAGGAAGGCTTTTATTCTGGGATAGATGGTCGGAGTGTCTTCCGAGTAGTATAATGCCACTTGTCCTCCCATACTGAGACATACTCCTACCCATACTTTGATAAGACTTCCACAAGCATGAATGGAGTGGAGTGGAATCTTGCAATGTACTTGGAGCTTCTCATACATGCCTTGCCCTCCAGATTGCTCCTGGTGGCAATGGCAGGCAATGCCCAATGTGAACTACAATTTAATGCATGAACAAGTTTCTTTAACTCACAATTTGGGAATCTGAAAATCCAAGCAACATGGCAGAGACTCAGCAGCCTCATGGTGTGCAGAGCAAGGGCAGGAATGCGTGCAGGAGGAAGCAAGTGATTATATCTTGAACCAAGGGCAGAGAAAGGGCTAGGGCCATGCTTATTCCTTTTATAAAAGTCCTCTCTGAAGAACTCAAAGGGTCACTTGTGAACTACCTTACTCCCCGCAGGACCTAAGGATCTGCTAACCAGGTCCCACCTCCCAAATATTCCACGGTCCTGCCCTGTACCTCCACCCACAGACAAACTTTCAACCACAGTGGACCCCGGAGGGACATGAGCCATCCTCAAACTGTAGCACTGACTGCCATGATATTGGAAAGATGGAGGATTAATTTAGTCAGCTAATGCTGCTCACTGAGCACCTGTGAAATCTTGGCGGTGGACAGCAATGAGCATTTCTTTTACCCGCGTCTGCAGCTCGGCTGGAGTGGCTGGTGCAGGCTGGAGTAACTCAAGTTCTCGACCTGGCTGGGTTTGATGGGATTGACTGCCCCGCGTGTGTTCATTTGGGTCCCAGCTGAAAGAGAAGCAGCTACCTGAGGAAGACTCCTCTCATAACGATAATAAAAGCACAGGAGGGTAGCGCTTGTTCTTTTACAGCCTGGGCCCAGAAGTGGCACACTGCCACTTTTTCAAACTATTCAAAGCAAGCTCAAGACCAAGCTCAAGGTCAAGGGCAATACATGATGCCCTTGTGGGGAGGACCCACAGAGTTATGGGGCAAAGAACATGGATACAGGGAGGGTGAGGAACTGGGGCAATACTGAACCTTTGACTATGCAGGGAAGGAAATAGAAAAGAAAGTCTGGGTTCGTGGTGAGCCAATTGCATCAAGGGCAGACCTCCAATTCTCTCTATTCCTGTCTATTTTTCACTGTATGTCAAGCTCTACCTGATGGTCCCCTTGGAATAGATTACCCGATGCAGGTTCCATCCCTCCCAAATCCATTTGTTATTTATTCAGTAATGCTGGACTGCTTTCCGGGTGGGTGCCCTGGATGTTGATTTCTCTAGTATGGTTGTTATGGGAAACATTTCATTTCACATCTGCTGACACAATTTGCTGTCTCTTTCTAAAAAAAAAAAAAAAGGAAAACAAGAGGAAAGCTCATACTCGAATGGCTGTAAAGGATAATGAGTAATTTATTCAGAGCTATATACAAATCAGACTATCGTCTTTCAGACAGAATCAATAACACGGTTTCAAGCCCACACACATTTACAAATGCTAGCACGCCGGCACAGCTGGGTTGCCATGGGCAACCAGGGCATGCCAGCCTGTGATCTGAAACAAGCTGCTGTCTTCCAGCCTTGTAAGCGCATTCTGCAGACAGAATTCCGGGGAGCCCAGACGTTTGCCTTGGCTCTGATCTGGCCGCCACACAAGCGCACCCGTGTGATGGTTTGGATTAGTTCTTGTCCGAACTGCTTAGCTTTATTTAAACCCCCATTTGCACAGGCCTTCTCCACTGTCCCTCTGGCGTCTGTGTTTCAGGAGACTGGGTGGTGCACAGGGAGGCCTGTGAAGGAGCCGTGGAATACAGTGGATGAAAAGAACTCCACCCATAGCCTCCGGTGCTCAGAGGAGAGGAGGGCACACGCCAGGTCCACAGGAGGGCACTGGCTAGTTGGTGACTGGAAAGCCAGGCACAGTGGGTCTTTCCACTAAGGACCGAAGGGGTGCTGGTTACTAACATATGTTGCTAAGAAAACAAGATCAAGACACTGGAAAGCATGAGGGGGGAGGGGAGAGAGCGCCAGGAGCAGCATCACAGGCAGGCAGGTCTCATCAAGAGGGCAGGAGGAGGGGCGGAGGCATAAGAATGAGCCACAGTGCTTCCATTTAAATAGGTCAATACTGATTTAAATGCACTGTCAAAGGAGCCTGAATCATGTTATTTCCTGGAGGAGAAGCCGCGGAAAAACTTTTAATAATGCATGGGAACTGAGTAGATAAAGGAGAAGGAGGAGGAGAAAGAATAAAATTATGACCAAAGTTCTGAATTTGGGCAGCTGGTTCCATTTTCAGGAGAGTAGGGAGAGAAAAGAATAAAACACGCTTCTGGGTCAAAAACTGGGAAGCTAGTTGAGCAGTAAGGGAAGCCAGGCCGGAGTAACATTTGGCACACTGAGATCAGGAGCCTGCCAGGCAGCCAGGAGGAGAGCTCCGTGGCCAGGAAAAGTGCCCTGGGTCTCTAGGAAGAGTGGGACACTCCCCCAGCCCCTCAAGCCTCATGCTAATTTTGCTCTGGGTTTCACCCTTTGCCCTCATTTCCTTTCTCTTTAAACTCCCTTACTTCACATTTCCCAATATCTGTTCCCAACCTCTGATCCTTTATCTTTTATCCTGTGTGCACTATCTCCTCTGAAGTACTGTCCTTGACCATCACTATCAGGTGGTTGACCCCTTGTGCACAAGGACTTCACTGATGCTGACCTTTCCCAGTGAGAACAACAGAACCAGTCATCTCCACCCGGCCTGTCCCAAGGTTCCTGTTCAGTGAGTAGCCTCATCCCACTGTGACCTCTGGGTAGTGCCTCCCAACTCTCCTGTTTTCTGGTGGATCCTTCCATCTGGGTGTTTTGAAAGGAGACTTAATTCAATTATTGTCAATTGTACCTCTTCTGTTTTATTGTATCTCTGAGGTTCTTTTCTCATTTGTGTCAGTCAGAACCCCGGAGGCAACCTTCCCTTCCCCAGTCTCCAGTCATGGAAGGCTATTACTTCAGCCCACCCTTGTGGTTCAGACACTCTGCAGGACTGTCCTGAGCTCCTGTAAATGGTCTCTGTCCCTTCCAAGGTCTCCGTGCTGCAGAGAGAATGGTCTTTGAAAGACATCTTGCTGAGGTGGTTGGCATTTTCTTAAAGATGATGTCCAATCTCCTTAGCACAACAAGTGCTGAGGATCCAACTCCCAGCAATTTGTTGGTCTCCTCTCTTTGTCCTCCCTGACTTGCAGCAGAGCTTCTCCGTGTGTACCTGCCAGGAGCTCCGTGACTGCATCAGCATCCAATCATTCTTGCCTCTGCACTGTTCTATTTACTGTCTTTTCCTGGAAGGCACAGCCCCTTGTCTGCCTGGAAAACTAATACTTATCCTTTCAATGGCTTCTCTAGAAAGCACTTTCCCACCCTGGCCTCACCAGAATTAAGTGCTTCTTTGCTGTGTTGCTCTGTGACTGACAGGCACTTAACACAGTGCTAAAATTACTGGCTTGCCTGTCTATTCTCTGTTTTGTCTTCATCATCTCAGCATCTGGCACAGTCTCTGATATGGGCTATGCCTATAATAAATGCTGGTCAAAGTAAGAGAACGAATGAAGAGTGCAGGTTTCCAGCAATGCTGTCCAGGCCCAGCTTCTGGTGTGGAACAGTCTGATTCTGGAGTAAGCCCTGCTTTGAGGACTAGCTACAGGTTGCAAGGCAGCTTCTGCAATTACTTGGATAGTAATTGCATTTGGAATGAGCTAAAAGGTTCCTTAACCCAGCTTCTCATTTTAGGATCAAGGCTCAAAGGCCGGGCAACATAGCCACAGTCTCATGCTTGGATAATGAGGAATTCCTAGAAACACAGATCTGGGCCTAGAGTTTATTGGTATTTCCTATGCTACCTTCTGCTTGCTGCAAATGGGTGGTTGCCAAATGAGTGGTTTTAAAGTGAGTGTTTATTTTCTGGTTATGAAATAAGCATTATAGAAAAATTATAAATTATAGAGGGTTACTATAGAAAATATAGATGAGACAGAGAAATAAAGAGAAGAAAATGGGAAGAATGTGTGAACTCTTCACCAGAGAAACAATTAGTGCCTTTATTTTGGCTGTTTGTATTGCAAAGAACAGAAATCCCGTGAGGTGGCTTAAGCCAAGGTGGGAATCATAGAGGAATGTCCTGGTGATTGTAAAATGGACAACTGTCTTGGGCTGGCCTCTAGCCTGCAGAGAACAGTGGCCCTGGATTCAAAGGCTACCTAGAGATCCATGAACAAATAATTCAAAATTGCTCCTCTGGGGTCCCACTGTTCGCAGAACTCAGCTCATACATTGTGTCTGTTTACTTCTGCTACATCACCATCTTCTGAACAATTTCCCAATGTGCTCATTTAAATACTGAGACTCACACTGGCCCAGCCCAGTTACTCAATAGTCCTCAGGTTGGTGGACATCATTTATACGTCCCCCAGTCAGCTGTAGATAGGAGAATCACAGGCATTTGGCCAACCTCTTACAGGGCAGAAGGAGGCAGATCTGGCCTAAACAATGATGACAACAACAATGATGATAACAATAAATGATGGTAATAGCTGTGTTAGCTTTCCATCCCTGTGCTAAATACCTGAGAGAATCAATTTTGAAGGAGAAAGGGTTTATTTTGACTTGTGGTTTCAGAGATTTTGGTTCATGGTTAGTTGGTTCTGTTGTTTTAGGGCCAGTGGTGAGGTAGCACATAATCACAGGGAGGGTGTGGTAGAGCAAAACTGCTCACTTCATGGCTGGGAAGCAAAGAGAGAGAGGAAGGGTGGGGGTCCCTTCAAATGCACACCCCCAATAACCTAACTTCCTCCCATTAGGCTCCACCCCTGAAAGGTTCCATAACCTCCCAATAATGCCACAGGCTGGTGACCAAGCCTTCAATACATAGCTCTGGGGACATTCCAGATAAAACTATCACAATAGCTAACATTCATGGAGCACCTACTACGTGCCTTCTACTGTTCTAAATACCAGACACACATAACATTTGCTCACTCAACAAAGGTAGGCACTGTGATGATCACCACTTCACAGAGGGGAAAATTAAATACTGTCAGCCATACAATATTTTCTCTACACTCCATTGCCCAAGGAAATAAAGGGGTGCATTTACAATGTTTCCATTTCAAATGCAACCTCTCAGTCAGGCTCCTTCCTGCAGAGGCCCATTGCTCTCACTGTGGTTTCCCAAAGTGCTCCATTTAAAAATCATCCCTCCCCCTTGTTACACTCCAACCCATCCAAATCTTGCTCCATTCAGTGTACTTCTGCTCTCCTCCCTTACCTTCACCTTACCCCAGAAAAGCCCAGTGTGGGTTATTGATGCTTAGGGCCTGCCATTAGTAAAGAGATAAATGCTATACTCTTATGCAACCAATGAAATAAAATTTCAGAGCACTGAGCATAAGAGAGCCTCAAAGGACTTAATTGGTTCTATAGTACCTCTTCTTACCTTCAAGTTCCAAGCAACCCCCAGGTTTTAACAAGACACATCCAACCTTCTTCCTAAGGGAGGGTTCTTCATCACCCAATAATCCTGACCACCGAGGACAGTCATTCTCCACTGGGACTGGGGAAGGAAGACTACAATCTAGTTAATAGCTTCTAGCTGTGCCCTTACAGCTTTTTCACAGAGCCAAAATTATGGGCAAAATAAAATGAGATTACAAAGTTCTTTTGCCTTATTAGGCAACCAGAAAAATGAGTTTCTCCCTAAAGTTTGAAAAAGATGTGGGAAGCAAGATCTCTGAAATTGAGAAAGTTTAAGCAAGAGACTAGTAGGTGTTACTCTAAGTACAGATATGAAACGGCTCAGTGCCTAAGAAAAGTCTGAAATCTAGTATTGCTTCTGTTTGCTTAAAACGAAAACAGGAAAGACATAATCTCAGGTATGTTTGGAGACTTTTCTGAGCAGCCCCCATAATACTGTTGTAAAATTAATAGTAATTAGGATTATTGCTTAAACATCCTGTCATTTATATCTAATTACCATGCACTACAATAAAAATTATCATGAAGCACATGTCAGATTCACTTTGTTGTAAACTTGATTTAATTACAATCCATTTTCTTGGAGTTTGCCTTAATATTTTATGCTTCATTATTGCATTGTCTGTTGAGAACTGAAAATATTTAGAGGGGTTGGTACTGGGATCTGTTTCTTTTGTTGTTGTCTTGTTGTTGTTGTTGTTGTTTTCCCTATAGCAAGGTAGGAGGCACTCAGCTTGGTGCTTTCTGTTGTGGTCAATTAAGGCAGAGACCCCATGCCCACACCCTAAAAGTCCTTTCTGCCTTTGGAAGCCATCTCTGAGAGTGTGGCTGTCTGGGTTGCTCGGAGGAAATTGCATGCGGGTTGGGTGGGCCCCTGGCTCCTTCCAGAGAATCTTAATGGGATTGTACCTGTGTACAGCATCCTGAACCCAGCAGCAATCCTGGGGGAGCCAGTGGTGCTTCAAGCTCACACTTGCCCTGCTGAGCATCGGCCTTCAGTCGAGCAAGAGCTGCAGAGCACAGAGCCCCCAGCCTGGCTGGTGCGGGCCTGCCTCACACGCCAGAGGATGTGCAGCCACTCGGTGAGCATGGAGGAGCTGGCAGCAGGGAGGACACCACCGTACCATGCAGACCTTGCACACAGCCTGAGCTCAGCAAAGGTAAGTGGGCAGTAAGCAGATGGCCAGGGCAGTCTCTCAGGCAGGGCCCAGGTTTGGATGGCAATCCCTAAGCAGAGCCAGATCAACCACCCCCAATGACATAGTGAAAGCCAGGGTCCCCATTAGGTGTGTGGCAGTCTCCTGCCTGTCAGGTTTCACCCCCACCTGCTCTATAATCCTCACCTCCTCACACACATTCCGGAGCATCCCTTACAGCCCACCTGGCTTCTGCATGCTTTTCTCTCTTTCTCATGTCTAGCAACATCTCCTATTCAACCTCCAATTCCTTTCCAGTTCCATTCTTTTCCTTCCCAGGTGACAGTTACCCCTGGATAAATGAGAGTTGTGCTGATATATTATGGGTATAAATAAATTTCAATGATCCATTTTACTTTGGCTTCAATTCAGCAAACACTTGTGGAGCAATAGCAGGAACTGAGCCCTAGAGAAAAAGCAAACTTAACAAAAATCTAGCCCCCGAAGACGTTATACAGCTACTCCAGTTTTTCCTCTAAGGAGATGTTTTTAAGTGGTGCCGTGCTGAGATTGAAAAAAACCTATGTTCATGTGTGCTGGGAATATGACAAGCACATAGAATCCATGAGTTCACAATTACTGTCATTTAGAATGAGGGTAAAGAAGGTAGGATGGAAAATAAGCAAGGCTATTTAAAGAAAAATAGTACACCAATAATAGAAATCACAAAATCTGTGCAGATTAGACTCACAGCTAATATTTAGGAAGCAGGAATTCAGTAGGAGAGTGTTATAGTTTAAATATGAAGTGTGAGCCCAAGAGTCACACATAAGAGCCCTAACCCATTGTCATGGCTTGTGTCGCTATGTCCCACCCAAAACCTCATGCAGTCATAGGTGGGGCTTTTTCAGATGTTGTTGAATCTAAAGTGTGTGATTGATTTATGGTGTAGTGCTAAAATTGAGGGTACTAGGATTAAGGGTGGGTGATTACTAAATCAGTCCACTGATTGGTTTGGCACCACCCTAACCTTGGTAGTTTAGATAGAGCATCAAATGGGCAGAAAAAAACCTGCCAAGGTCCCTTGCTTGCTTTGCTACCTTCTGCCTGCCATGAACTCTTTCTCCTCTGCAATGCCTATCTGCCTGTCACCCTGCCTTGGAGCCAGCCAATTGTGAACTGAAACCTCTACAAACCGTGAGCTAAATAAACCTTTCCTTTCTTAACTTGTGAGTGTCAGGTATTTTGTCTCAATGACAAGATAAGTAACTAAGAAGGCCATTGATGAGTTCGTAGCTAAATGGGCTATTAGAGGTAGGGTCCAGTTGGAAGAGGTAGGTCACTGGGGTTGTGCCTTTCAAGAGTATATCTCTTTTCTCTCTGCTTTCTGGCTGCTATGAAGTAAGTAGCTTTCCTCTGCCATAGCCTTCTTCCATCATGATGTTTCTAATGTGGAGCCAGCTACCATGAACCAAAACCTCCCAAACCATGAGCCAAAGTAAACCTTTTCTCCATTAAGTTGTATATTTTGTCCCAGCAGCAGAAAAGCTGACTAATACAGAGAAAGACATGTATGCAAAAGATACATCCACCTGGGGCTAGGGATTTAGCTCAGTGGCAGAGCACTAACCTGGGAACCGCAAGGCCCTGAGTTCCATTCCCAGCACACCCCTGCAAAAAAAAGACACATCCTCCTAATACAAGGAGGGGAAAACTACTTATGACTTTGAGGACAAGGAGCTTCACAGAGAATGTGGCACTTGAGATGGACCTTAAAGGATAGTTAAGAATTTTTCCCTGGCTTTGTAATGTAGAGGCCACCCACCTGGAGGAAACAGTGCAAACCAAGACACGTAAGTTTTGCAAGTATATGAGGCCTGAGAAACAAGAATGGAACTTCTGCTGACCAGTGAGGATGGTAAAACTTGGGTTTTGATCTTTTTGCTTTAGGTGGGTAATACTTCAAAAGGGACTTTCTTAGGGCAAGGATCTTCACATTGTGAGTGTTATGGCTTGTATCTAGATGTCACCTCAATGCCTCATGCAGTCATAGGTGGGAGCAGGATCTAGGGTGTGTGATGCTGGGATTAAGGGAGTGATACTGGAATTAAGGGTGAGTGATTACTAAATGAGTCCACTGATTGGTTTAGCATAGTTCTGGGTGTGGATAATGGTAAGGCCCTCCCTGTGTATTGGTGGCACCACCCAAAATGCAGGTATCCTGGAAGGGATAGAACAAAGAAGCAGACTACTGCTGCTGTTGTTGCTGCTGCTGCTTCTCACTGCCTCCTGCCTGCTTTGCCGTGGACTGTTTCTCCTCTGTGATGCCCCTCTGCTATGCCACCCTGCTTTGGAACAGCCGACTATGGACTGAAACCTTTACAAACCATGAACTAAATACATCTTTCCTTTTTTAATTTGTGGGTGTTGGGTATTTTGTTTTAGCAACAAGCAAAGTAACCATGACAGTGAGTGAGATGCACAGTCAGGAAACTGATTTACTGGGATATGATTGGTGTCCAAAATCATTTCAGACAATAGATAATGTTAGAGTGCCTTGTCCAACTCAAGTATAAGAAGTGGATTGTGAAGCTTTTGTTTTGTGAGTGTTGAGTCACAAAATGCAGTCAAGGAAGTCTGAAACCTGCTGCCTTCATGTGATGAGACTCACAGCCATGATGGATCTTCATGGAAATGAGAGTCTTTTTCTGGTCAACTCTAAAGTCAGCACATAAAGACATCATCCATGTAGGTTCTACACCAACTTTCCCATCACCCATCAAACCTTTCTGTCTTCTTCCAGGATGAGGTGAGAAAGTTTTGGAAACCATTAGAGGATGGCAGAGCCACATTTCATGGTTGAGGTCAGTGTTTTCCAGCCAGTCTGGGTTTTTGTTTTAAAACACCTTTATTGAAGTTTAATGGATGTACAGTAAACTGCACTTATTTAACATACACAATTTGTTGAATTTAGGAATATGCTGATGACCATGAAACCATCGCCACAATCAAGGAAATAGGGTTGACTGTAGGTGCTGTGCTGTTCTATACAGCAGATCTCTAGAGCTAATTCATTTTGTACAACTGAAACTTTGTGAGGCTTCCTCAAAGAATTAAAAATAGACCTGCCATATGATCCAATCGTTCTACCCCTGGGTATGTACCCAAAAGAATCAAAGTCAGGATCTTGAAGAGATATCTGCTCATCTATGTTCATAGCACCATTATTCACCATTGATAAGATATAGAAGTATCTCAGGATGGGTTTTAAACCTTTGCTAATTGGATTAACCACTAGGGTGGGACCGTGATTCTCCCAACTATATTGCTTGTGCCTAACTGGCTTTGGCAGATGGCTCTGCGACCTGGAGCCTCTTGTACCATCTCAGAATGGTAACATGATAAGAAATTGCCCACACAAGGCATGTATGAGCTGTTGCAGAGTCTGAGGTGTGCAGAAGGATGTGGGATGATGCCACTTCAAAGAAAGGGTGGTGGCCTAAAAGTGGTACATATTTAAATTGGCCGCAGAGAAGCAGGCACGCAGCATCTATTTTTAATTTGTACTAGAACATACAAGACCCAGGATTGTTCATAGAGCAGAATATTGGCTTTGAGTGTAGGAGATGAAGGCATCCTCAGCGTCACCATTCACTTCTTTTCTGACAGACAGTGGGAACAGAACAGGCAGCAGGATTTATGCACAGCTGTGAGTTTATCATCAGTGTCTCCAGACTCCTTTCATCTCCGTGGACACCAAACCTGTTCCCCCAGTGTCCTGAGTCAGCACCTACATGTAGTAGGCCCTTCTTCCTCAACAGCTGCTCCCAGGAAAAGTTAGAGAAGTTTGCTTCTCAGTCTGACATAACAGACTGACGATAGCGTGCATTTACCTTTGCAGACACTGCTGCGTTTCAGCGAGGCTGCGTACCTCAGAGCCTGGGAGAGCAGCTGCAGCCGGGCCATCTGGCACAGTCGGGGAGGGGGCAGCATCTGTAAGCAGAGGGTGTTCTTGACACAGTTAAACACAGCATGTATTAGCTGGCTAGGCCTGTGTCTTAGGCTGTCTCGTACTACTATAACTAAATACCCGACACTGGATGATGTCTATAAAAAAAGAGGTTCATTTGGTTCATAATTCTGGTGGCTGGAAACCCAGACACCAGAGCCCAGGTACCTGCTGGCTGCATTATAACATGGCAGTGAAAGAGAAAGGGAGCCAGCCACCCATTACAGAAGAGGCTGAGCCATGTGAGGCAGCCTCACTTTATAACAACTAACCCAGCCACAAGACCCAACTCACTCCTGCAAAACAACATTAGTCTATTAATGAGACTGGCGGTCCCGTGACCCAATACCTGCCGCTTGGCCCTTCCCTTCAAAGGCTGCACCACGTGGCACTGCCACACTGGGACCAGGTTTCTAGCACGTGCACCTCTGAGGGACAGATCACATCCAAGTCATGGCATCCTCCTATGCAGGCAGTCAGATTTGGTGGATGATTCTTAGACTTTTAAAGCTGGAAAGAACTGGGTCGAATTTCTTTCCTTTAGAGAGAAACTGAAGCTTGGAAGCATGAAGCCATTTCAGTTCAGTTCAGCAGGTGTGTTTTGAGGATCTACTGCGTGCCAGACCCTGAGCCTGAAAGACGCCCGGTAGTGAATACTGTATGACGCCTGCCCTTCTTCTCACCTGACACTGGTGGTCTGGGAAGACTTGGGCCATTCTTGCAGGTGAGAGAGGGCAGGTGTGACAGTGTGTGTGGCAGATGGCCACTTGGGCAGCCTTGCAAAAGATAGTTCCATTTTTAGAACTACAAATAGTGATCCATCAAGTAGTCCTTGAGGGTATAGTCATTGTCATGTCTTAAAGGATCAGGTCAGATCCAGGAGGCAGGAATTAAAGAAGTGAACCCAGGAAGTTTGTAGCTGTAAGCTTCCCCTGATTTCTTATGACAGAGAATCTTGTGATTTTCAAACTGCAAGTCTGGCCCACTAGTGGGTCGTGAAATCAATCTAGCAAATAATAAGCCCTGTATAGGACAAGAAAATGGAAATAATAGAAAGGAATAGAGTAGAATAGAACAGAATAAAAGTAACAGAATATATTGCACATAATAAAGGTAAAGAATGTTTCATAAACTATTGCACATATTAGCATATATATATAATATATAGCATACATGTGTACATATATGTTTAGCAGGTTCTTACTGAGGATTGTGATTAAAAGGAAGCTTGAAAGTGAGCAGAAAAGAAGAATGTGAGCTCAACGGTCCAAGCAGGTTTATTGCTAAATATTATGGACCTCTTTGTGCAAGCAGAACAGAGAAGGTGTCTCTTACAGGCTAAGAGGCTTTTTTAAAGCATTTTTTTGCTGGCTTTTGAGGGGGTGGGTTGAAGAAACGCCAGGCCTGTGGCTTGCTGATGTGTCCTCTATAACCCGCAGACATGTCCTTGGGGGACTGCTTGGGACCTGCTGGTGTGTCCTCTGTGACCTACTGACATGTTCTCTGTGACCTAAGTAAAATGAAACCTACATTTCTCTAAGATGGCGGATGGGTTCATTGGACCTGATGGTGTCTCTGTCCGAGCTCTGTCAGCAAGCTGTGACTTAGAGTGCACACCATGGGAAGGAATGACATCCCAGTGTGTCTGTGACAGAACCAATGAGTACACATGAGTTAATAGTGTTTCAGTTATCTATCTTCACAGTAATGAAGTGTAACGACCACAAAACCCCAATGGCATATGACAATAAGCATCAGTTTCTCGCCTGCCTGAGAGTCAGCTGGAGAGCTCTGTCTTTTGGTTCGCTCCTTCACCTGGAAGCCAGCAGGCTACTGGCTGATCTGCGATTAACTTAGCTGGGATGTCTGGGGCAATTTGGCCTGCTCCATGTGTCTCTCACCCTCCAGTGGACCAGCATGGGCATGTTCTCAGTGCGATGGCATGAATGAGAGGACATGCCCAATTCTGCCCATAATGTGTAAGCCTCAGTTTCTTCATTGACCGAAGTTACAGAGCTAAGCCTGGAGTCAGAGTGGGAGGGTGTTGAAAATTACATGGCAAAGACTCTGTGCCATTTGTTCAGTTTACCACAATGAGCAGAAAGGTTCGACTTGATTGCTCTTGTTCCCAGACTATTGGTCTTCTCTTCTCAGATCTTGGTTTTAACATCTGGTGGCACAGAAAGTGTGGCTAAAACTTTTTTTTCACTTTTTAGCCTAACAAGTGGAAGAATTACAGGTGGCAGACAAGGAGACACTGAGCTACATATTCAGTCCTTTTTTTAATTTTTTTGTTTTGAGTCTTGCTAAATTGCCTAGGCTGGGCTTAAATTTATGATCTTCCTGCCTCAGCCTCTCAGAGAGCTGAGGTTACAAGTATGAGCCATTATGCCTGAATTAAAAAGACTTTCTTTTTTTGACTTTTTTGAGACAGGGTCTCACTATGGCCTTAAATCCACTATGTAGCCAGGCTGACCTCCAACTCACAACAATCCTCCTACCTCAGCCTCCCAAGTGCTGGGATTACAGGCATGCACTGCCACACCTGGTTCTAGAAAGACTTTTTTTGAAGCCTAAATTTATTTTGCTCTTGAAAGTTACTTGTATAATCTTCCAGATCCTTTTGAACCCTCCTTTCCTTGGTGATATGATGATCGTTTGTTTTGTTTTTGTTTTTACACAAGCGTTTTCAGGATGACTGTGACAAAATACCTCAGATAATCAAGTTCAGAAGAGGAAAGGTTTATTTCTGCTCACGGTTTCACAGGTTTCAGCGCATGACCCATTGGCACAATTGTTCCAGGCCTGTGGCAGCACAGTACATCATTGCAGCAGGAGCATGTAGTATAAGAGGCCTGTTTGGGAAGCGAAGAGAGAGAAGGGAAGGGGCCAGGGGCCCGATATCCTCTCCAAGGGCCTGTCCCCAGTGACCTAACTTCCTCCCACCAGGCCCCTCCTCTTAAGCGTTCCACCACCTCCCATTAGCAACACCGAGCTGAAAATCAGGACTTTAACACATAGACCTTTAGGGGGCGTTTCAGATCCGAATGAAAGCAATAATGTAGGTTCACCGAGGAACCCTCTGTAGCTAGCCCTTTTTTCCTCTTCGTCAGGAATTTGCCATGAACACCTTTAAATTTCAGACCAGAGAACCACCCCAGACTTTCTGGAGTTACTCTCTGTTTTAGACTCTTAAGACAACTAGATCATATTTTTTTTTTTTCTAAAGCTATAGCGATAGCCACTAAGAAGTAGATTTTCAAAGGGATACTTTATTTGATTAATTAGTCAATTCCCTTGTCCTGGACAGGAAATTATCTGTAAACTACCCTGACAGAGGAGACTTACAGTGACAAGCAAAGAGATGTTGGGTTGTAACAATAGGAGAGCTAATTTGCAAAGCAAATGAGAGCCAGCAGGCAAATAAACCCTTATGGGAAAGCCACTCTAATCATAAAACCCACTTGCTTTGGGGAGACTGCAATGTAAGGACAAGCGGAATCATAGCTCCATGAATCCCTTTTAATATAGTATATTAAGGAATTATCCAGGTAGTTTCCTATGAAATTGCATTTGAATGAAACAAAATGCATCGTTTGGCAGTAGATAATATCTTTAAAAATTGAATCTACAATTGCAGACTGAATTATTTATGATTGTCACCATATAGCTATGATTGTTTGGATATAAAATAGTCAGGCTTTTCCCTCTGTTTTTATTTGTAGGAAAACAAGTCATTCAAGCTTTTTAGTGATACAATGTGACTTGCTGCCGATGGCAGTTAGGAATTTTCAAGCCCTGCCAAGCACAGGAGTACCCAGAAGGGACATATGTTTTCTCTGCTTTGTGTTCCAAATTTGCCTTAAAAACATGCAATTATGTGAAGGCCTGATTTATATTTTCAAGGAAAAGCACAATAATGGCCCCGTTTTGTAGCTGGCTGTGCTTCACCAAAATGTATTTATATTGCTGCCTTTTCTAAAGAAGTTGGCTAATGATTATTGGATTTTCACTTTCTGCCATGACAGATGAAAATTTGATGAAGTCTGTGAAATTTAAGAACTGTTTTCTTAAATGCAATGGAACCTTAGTTAATATAGCTTTAGGCTTTGATCCTACAAATCTGTAGTTACCTCTCATCCTTTTCCATATTGTTGTGGAGGATGAGAGAAACAGAAGCAGGAAGTGTGTGTGTGTGTGTGTGTGTGTGTGTGTGTGTGTGTGTGTGTAGCCAGGAGGCGGAAATGGGTAGAAAGATGAAGACAAGCGCAAACCTGGCGTGGCCCTGGGCAGCTACGAGGGGCGAAATATTTGTTGGGGCTGATTCTGGGGAAAAGTTGTGAAGGCAAAAGTGAGGCTTTTTGGTCACATTTTATACTTAAATGAAAATTATTGTAAAGCCTTTTATCAATTACCTACTCACGGTGGCTTTAGAGTTCTTGCCCTTCATTGCTGTTATTAATGCTGGCGTTCTCTCTACCTTCTCAGCTGCATTTCCCAGAACTTTGTTGAATGAAAGGGGAATTAGTCTCTTTCTGGATTGGGGAGCCCCCTCCTGGGAGATAGGGCATTTTGTTGTTGTTGTTTTTGTTAATTGTTCTTTGTTCAGAAGACAGAGAAAGGTGAAAGGCCAGTTCCACATAATAAGGTAGTTAGTGGTCAAGTAATTATTACAAAATAAAATTTCAGAAAATATTAAAGCTTAGGGGAAAAGACATCACTTGGTAGAATGATGAAAGTTTATGGTAAAGACAATATATATAGCATATTTTGCTTTTTGTTGGGGGGTTGTATCTTTTTTTGTTTGGGGTTTTTTTTGTTTTGTTTTGTTTTTTGTTTTTAAGACGGTAAGACAGGGTCTCACTGTGTGACCCAGGCTGACCTTGAATTCCTGAGTTTAAGCAATCCCTCTGCCTCGGCCTCCTGAGAAGCTGAGATTATAGGCACGCATAAACGTACCCAGCCAAGGCAGTATGTTTTGATTGCTTTGTGCAAATCTATAGTCAGTTAGTCTAGTAATAAACATGCTTTATGTAATTTATGGACTGATAAAGTGTTTATATTGTATGGACAATAGCATGACTTCCTTTTAACTTACCAATTTTAAGAGAAATAATTTTCAAATCCTTAAAAAATTGTTTCATCTCCTGGAATTTACACCCAGAGTCTAGGAGAAGTCACATGCATTCTCTTAGAGGCCTCGCCTTCTTAATAAACTCAGCTCCAGATAGATAGATAGACACATAGATAGATACATAGATAGATACATAGATACATAGATAGACAATAGATAGATAATAGAAAGATACACAGACAATAAATAGATGGATAGATAATAGAAAGATAGACAATAGATAGATGATAGAAAGAAAGGTAGATGATGATAGATAGATGATAGATAGATGATAGGTAGGTAGGTAGGTAGATAGATAGATAGATAGATAGATAGATAGATAGATAGATGATACATAGATAGATAGACTTTCTATGTTGCTTTTGTGGGCCTGGAGAAGGTCTGGTGAAGGAAAACTCCGAATCTGTTCACTGTGATGTCATTTGTCTGGTGATGGAAGTGGCTCTCATTTCAATGAAACCATTTTTCCTGCATTTAAATGCAGGAGATCTTTCCCCCAGTCAGTTTAAGACAATTAGCTCCAGAGTGCAGTCCTTGCCTGAAGGGCTCTTCAGGGATTTTTCAGAATAGACTTCAGGTTCAGCGTTTCTCCCTTCCAAAGTCAGGTTGCCAATTCTGTTCCTCCATGAAAACAAATCAAAAGTAGTTGTGAGATCATTCTGGGTAGAACTTCGAAAGTGCTTTCATATTAGAAAATAGTGCTGTCCCAGTAGCTGCGGGGCCGTCTGAGTCTGTCCCTCTGAGGCCTCCCACGCTCTCCCTTCCTCCTCCTTCTCTGCATCCCTCCTGTCCAGCTACCCCAGAGTCTGAGGCTGAGGGGTCAGCTGGAGCAGAGGCTCAGAGCAATGAGAGCTGAAATACTCTGAGAGTCACTTGGGTGCTCAGTTTTCTCATTAGCCTCATAAAAATGGAAATTAAGAGTTTCTAAAAATTAAATTTTATGGGCATTACTGTTGATGTTACATCATTTTAATGTATTTCCTTTTTGTTTTCATGAGATTGAATGTCAAGTAACCCTGGAAGATCTACAAAACTTAAATACACTATTTCAGATAGGAATTGGCTGTGTAAACTTTTAAAATATTCAACTGGATAATTTGGTTCTCTTTTTAATAGTTAGATTTTTTTTTAGTATAAAGTACAATCTGTTTAAGTTCTATAAAATAGCAATAAAGAATGAATTTTTTGACTGCCATTTCTTAATGGAATTAGAAACAAATTATGAATTCATCAGAAAAGTGAACGAAAGATAGTATGTTAGAAGTTGACAGAGGTCAGGGAAATCTAAATAGACATTCCGTTATTTGGACTCCTGCTTCTAGATTAAACAAAACATCACTACATGTTCCTGCCTAATTATCCCCTCCCCGCTTCTCCTCGTCCTCATCCTTCTCCTCGTCTTCTTCCTCCTTTTGTTCCTCCTTCCTCTTCTCTTTCTTCTTTCTTCTTTTTTCCTCTTTAAGGAACATGAAAAGAGAGGGAGACAACTGTTGGATATGGAAACATTCAAATGCATAATGAAGCAGAGTGTGAGGTCTCAGAATAAAGTAAGTGGGTTGTATAAATGTTGGATCATTGAAACCCTGTTAGAGCTTTAACCACGTGATCAGTTAGGTTTGATGATTTATCTGTAAGATCACTCTTCTCTCTAAGCTGTGATTTCTAAAACGCTTCTGATTTACTGAACAAT
>PVJO010018185.1:0-37336 GCA_004026905.1 Hystrix cristata | reverse complement strand
TGTGTGTGTGTGTGTGTGTGTGTGTGTGTGTGTGTGTGTGTTGAGACTTGCGGGTTGATCATAGTAGACAAATTTCATTGTTAGTATGGATGTCTCTTTAATTAGTGTCTGCTTTTCAACGGTGCATGCTGGGCGCAGCTAATTATAGGCCTTTATTCTGTCTCGACATCAAACCACCTCTCTTAATCTGAGAGGGGAAGTTGCAGGGTAATTGGCGCAGCAAACAATTCTCCAGAAAGAGACCACAGACGTCTTTTTTTGTCTTTGTTGTGATCTTATTTTCTAGCTGTCTAAATTCCGGATCTCGGAGAGGCTTCTTGGTGGTGCAGTACTAGTTCAGCATTAAATAAACAGAAAAACCCTGGCCTCTAAATGAACATTTTATCCCACACCTTCCTGTCTGGGTGTTTTTAGTGCATGGTCAGCCAGGTTCGGAGCAGGAACGGCATGGTGGAAGAGCCTGCCACACAGGAAAGCTCTAAATCGATCCTTATGTATTTTACATTTTGGTGCTATCATAGCAAAGATTTTTTTTTTTTATTTCATTTTTATATGTCGTTACCTACAAATAGAAATGTAACTGCTTTTTGTATGTTGATTTTATATTCTGCACCTTCACTGAATGAAGTTTCATTTTTACTGCAATATGGAATCTTTGTGGTTTTCTATATATAGAATCACATCTTCTGCAAATAAATATAAATTTACTTATTCCTTTCTAATTTGGGCATGTTTTATTTCCTTTTATAGTCTAATTAGTCTTGCTCATACTCTATTACTTTGTTGAATAGAAATGACAAGTTTTGGCATCACTACCTTGTCCTGGATCTTAGCAGTAAAAAATTTCTGTGTTCTTCAGTAATTGTGATGTTAGCGGAGGGTTTTCATAAATGGCCTTCATTAGGTTAAAATACTTTTTTTGCATCGATAGAAATGAACATGTCACTTTTATCTTTCATTTTGTTAATATGATGTACCATGTTGATGTATTTGCATATGTTAAACCCTTCTTGCATGCAAGAAATAAATATCACTCGATCATGGTATATGATCTTTTTTGATGCATTGCCGACTTTGGCTTCCTAATATTTTATTTATGATTTTTTTTTTTTTTTGTATAGATGTTCATCAGAGGCATTGGCCTGTAGATTACTTTTCATGTGTCTTCTGTGCTTTAGATATCAAGGTCATTGTGACCTTTCGTGTGTGTCTGGGAACATTCCAACCAGCTCTTATTTTTTCAAGAAATTTAGGAAATATTCCTAGTAATACTTTGACTATATGGTACAATTCAGCTATGAGGCCATCAGTCCCAGGGATTTTGTTTGTTGGAAGGATTTTAAAACTTCATCAGTCTCTTTATTTGTGATAGGTCTCTTCAAGCTTTCTGTTTCTTACTGATTCATCTTAGTAGGTTTTTTTTTTTTAAGAATACACGCATTTTTATAGGTTTCAAAGTGGCATAAAATGTGTAATATTTATTTATGATTATTTTATTTCTGAGGTGTCTGTGGAAATGACACCACTTTCATTTCTAAATTTATTTATTTTAGTCTTCTTTCTCTTTTTTATAATTATGTTAGCTAGGGGTTGGTCTCATTCGTTTTTCTAAGAAGTAATTTTTGGTATTATTTATTTTTCTGTGACTCAGCTGTTCTTTTTATTTATGTTCTGATTTTTATTTTTTCTTTCCTTTTGCTAACTTTAGGGTTTTTTTTAAATCCAGCCACATGAAGTAGATAAGTAGGTTATTTGAGATCTTTTTTTTTTTTTTTTTTTTTTTTTTTTTTTTTTTTTTTTTTTTTTTTTTTTTTTTTTTAACATATGTATTTATTATTGTAATCTATAAAATTGCATTCAGTGTTTCACATATATTTTGATACATTGTGCCTCCAATGATACTTATCTCAGAATTTTTTAATGTTTTCTTTTGATTTTTTATATCTATTGACTTCTCATGAGCAGGATATTTAATTTCCACATGCTTAAACATTTTCCAGCTTTCATTTTAATTTCAATTTCTAGTTTCATGCCATCGATATTGGAAACAACACAGGATATGATATCAATCTTCTTTAATTTTGAAGACTTTTTTCCATTTTATTATTAATATATATGTGTAATACATAGTAATGACATTCATCTTAGGGAATTTGTATCACATCTTGATCATTTTTACTCTCCTCCCACACTCCCCTCTCTGTAGTATCCCACATCTCATTCTCATCTCTACAAATTATACCTTCTGTTATTTTGTTATTTTGCTCTTTAAATTATTTGTATTTTGGGTTTATGTAAGAAAAACTGTGTAATATTTTATCCTCTGTTCCTAGTTCATTTCATTTAACATTATGGTCTCAAGGTTCATCCATTATCCTGAAAATGACTCAAATGTATCCTTCTTTACTGCTGAGTAATACTTGATTGTGTATATATGCCACATTGTCTTTATCCATTAATCTCTTCATGGCCACCTCGGTCACTTCCATACTTTAGTTGTTGTGAATTACGCTGCTATAAAGATGGTTATATAAGTCTTACTGTATTATGATGACTTTAATTGGTTGGGACTTGTTTTGTAACATAAGTTCTATTCTGCAGAGTGCTCCATGTCTACTAGAAAACAATGTGTATTTTGCTGCTTTTGGGTGGAATGTGCTCTTAAGCACCTAAACAATCTATTTTGTCTAAAGTACAGTTCAAATCTAATATTTTTGGATGGGTTTGCTGCCCTGTTAACCTATCCTTTGTTGAAAGTACAGTATTGAAGTACTCTATTTTTATTGTACTGCTTTCTATTTCATTCATTTTCATAGTAATTTAATTATATATTTCAGTCCTCCGATTTTGGGTACATATGTATTTACATTTAGGCCTCCTTGATAATATGATTCCTTTATTATTCACTAATGGACAATTTTGTCTTTCATAACAGTTTTTAGTTGATGGCTGTTCATTTGATGTAATTATAGCAGCCCATTTTTTGCTTTCTATTGCAATGGGATATCTTCTTCTATGCTTAACTTTTTGTCTATGTGAGTACATAAATTTCAAATGATATTGAGGCAGGAAAGCCGCAGGGTCCAGGGCTCGGGGTTCTGGCAAGGAGTCATAAAATCCTTCCCCAGGTGTTTAGTAATGCTTAATGTCTGACCCAACCTGTCCTTAATCACATGCTTGCGTAATCCACCCCCCCAAATTCTGCACCACTGCCTGTGTGCCCCTCACTGATAATTCGGAAGTGCACCTGTACATGTTTAGTGGCCAATCATATATAAGCTTTTAAACCCTTTATTTATATGGGGAATGAGGGAAATAATGAAACAGATGATGTAAAACCTATAAAAACTCTGAAGTCACTTTTTTCGGGGCCCAGGGTCTTAGAGTGTGAACTCTCCTGGGTCCATTGGCATCAACAAACCTGAGTTCTCCAATTCTCTGAGTGGCACTTGGTTTCTTTTTTTTTGTTTGTTTGTTTTTGTTTTTTCTGGTGCTGGGGATCGAACTCAGGCCCTTGTGCTTGCCAGGCAAGCACTCTAATCACTGAGCTAAATCCCCAGCCTGGCACTTGGTTTCTTGACAGTCAATTTCTGCAACATTTCATTTTACAGAGCATATAGTTGCATTTTGTTTTGCCACTTCAGCCATTGGATAGCTTTAATTGGAGAATTTAATCCATTCACACTCAAATTTATTAGTGATAAGTTAAGACTTACTTTCGATATAGATTTGGATTTTTATCTCTTTTGTCATTTGTTCCTTTGTTTTTATTTATATTTATGGTTTGGGGATTTTTTTCACTTGTGCTAAGTTACTTTTTTCCCTGGCAGTGGGGATTAAACCCAGGACCTTCACAGTGAGCTATACCCTAAGCCTTTTTTTAATTTCTTATATTTAAGACAGGGTCTTGCTAAGTCTTGCCCAGAATAGATGTGAACTTTCCATCCTTCTGCTTCAGTCTCCTAGAGTGCTGAAATAACAGGCATGTACCACCATGCTCAGCTTGTATTACTAAGCTTTGATCTTTGTTATTTTCTAATTTGTGTGTCTCCTATACATTTTGTTTCATCGCTATCTTGGTGCATACATTTAAAAAACAGACTACTTTAAATTGATAATGACATAAGTTTTGCGCCACATATAAAGATTAGTAATTTATACCTGCCAACTACAATGCATTTTTTGCACAATTCACATATTTTTGCATTGTATATTCCTTAACAAGTTATTGTAGCTAGAATTATTTTTTGACCACTTGGAATTTTAAGTTTTACTAGAGATTTAAAATATTTGCAAAGCAGGAGTACAGTAATAGAGTATTCTGAATTCATTTATGAATTTACTTCTACTAGTGAATTTTACACTTTCATATTTTCATGATAGTAATTATTATCCTTTTGTTTTCAATTGCAGCACAATGTAAAGGACTTACTAGACCAGTCTGATGGTGATGAATTCCCTGAGCTGTAGTTTTCTAGGAAAGACTAAATCTCTCCTTTGATTGTAAAGGACAACCATTGCCGGATATAATCTTTTTGGCTGGCAGTTTTTGTTTTTCTTTCAGCATTTTAAGTATATTATCATGGCCTGCACAATTTCTGTTGAAGAATCTACTCGTAATCTTAGCAATAATTTCTTATATGATACTTGATGCTTACCTCTTGCTTCTTTTTAGAATATTACTTGCCTTTAAGCTTTGAGTATTTGATTATAACTTGTCTCTGAGAAGACCCTTTCAGTTGAATCTTTTGGAAAACTTTTCAGTTTCGTGGATCATCATGTCCATACCTCTGCAAAGACTTGGCAAAAGTAGTTTGATAAATTTTCTATGACTTTCTTCATCTCTTCTCCTTCCGGACTCCCAAAATGCAAATATTTATGTAATTATTTTCCATAATTCCTACAGGCTTTTCTTAGCATTATTCACTGTTTAAAAATGTTCTATATTTTTTTTTTTGTCTAAGCTAAAATTAGAGTAATATTTAGGGTTATGGCTTATGTTTTAGTGTTAGGCTTATATGTCTCATAAGCGCCATAGACATTTTTGCTCTTTTTTTCATTATCTTTTTCTTTTTTTTTTCTCAATTTGCAGCAAGTCTGTCTTCAAGTTCAGCAATTTTTTTTTTCTGCTTCATCTAATGGGTGTTGTTGAATCTTTCAATTATGTTTTTATTTTAGGCATTTAATTTTTCAGATTCTAGATTTCTGTTTGGTTTTTATAATGGTATCCACACCTTTGTTTATTTTTCTCATTTTTTATTTGTCTTGATTTTGTGGAATCATATCTGTATTCTCTTAGCTATTACTGAATTTCTTTAACAAGTTTTTAAAGCTTTCTTTTCAGGAAATTTATAAATTTCCACTTATTTGAGATCAGTTGCTAGAGAATTATTGTGGGTTTTTTTGGTAATGTCAATGCTTCCTTACTTTTTCTTGTTTTTTGAGTCCATGAATTGGTATCTTCTTATCTAGAGGAGCAGCCACCTCTTTCAAATTTTAGTGACTTCTTTAGAGAATGATTTTAACTTACAGATGCATGTCATGATGTCGCTTGGATAGGGTGCTTTGGCTTCCGTTCAAGGGCAGTGCAGCGATGTTCTGTCCATCCAGTATTAGTAGCGATAATCCACATCAGGATATCTTCAGGAGCCATACTGGTTTATGCTGTAAGAGCTTGTGAGAGTAATGGTGGAAAGGCAGATAGTTGTGGTCCTCGGTGACAAGGGCTTTAAGGAACCTATGGAAACTAAAGAGAGGACATCTGTCTTGGAGTTTGTTGTGACACAAGCCATTAGCTGCTTTGTAGTCCAGGCACAGACCCTCAGAATGACAGGCCTGGGGCATGGGCTCATTGTCTTATTTACCTGCTGTGGCACACAGGAAGCCAACTCAGGTTCACTTTCTTAATCGTAGTTAGATTAGCTCTCAAACCAATTTGAGGACTCTGTGAGATACACCCCAGTAGCTTGAGCTTAAGTGGCAGGGATGGCAGGGATTCTAAGCATAAAAGCACAGCACCAAGGACAAGTTTGGGGGTGAAGTTCTGTGGAGAAACTCATGCCCTAGGAAGCTAAGCACAGCTGTGTTTTTAATTTCCTCGCCAGTAGGACACAGTGGTAACTGAGGCACCAGGAAAAAGGATAAAGAACTCTTTTTCTGCAGGTAAGGGTTACTCTTGGCCTTAAAGTGGCGGGATATAACAGTGGCCTAAGCTCTGTGACACTAGGTTCTGTGGCAGCAAAAACCCAGGAATTGTAGGGCACAACTACGTCTTGAGTTTTAGTTGGCAAGAAACATTGAATAGTGCCTTTATTCCCCTAGAAGTTGGCACCCTTCAGCAGGTCAGACTCTGGAAGGCTCATCCAGATGCAAATAAGTGAGACCCTGAAGCCGTTTTAGCCCACAGGGCAGAGTGATGTGGACCAGCTAAGTCTGTGTCTCCCCTGGGTGCTGGATTCCACATGGGGCTAGAGCACCAGCACCGCAGTCTTCCCCTGGGCCAAAGGTCAGAAACTGAACAAAGGGCTTAATGCTTTTTTTTTCCTGAAAGCAACATTTTCTCAGTCACAAAATTAGTTTTCTTTCTGCAGGATTAATTCATTGTTTGAGCTGTAAGCTGTCTTGTTCCTTCGCAGTTATCTTATAGGGGTAGAAAGGTGTGATAATTTTCTTACCCATAATAAGGGTTACGGATGACACTCCCATAACAAAAGACATGTTAACAAGAGAAAATTATAACAAATTTATTTAATCAAATTATTAAGGAGCATGAGAGCAACCAGAAATGGAGATCCAAAGACCCAAGGAAAACTACTTTTATAAGAATGATTTCATTCATTGAAGAACTGGCAACCTTGTTAAAAAAAAAAGTCATTGGTCACAAGGTTGTGATTTAATACTAACAGACTGAGGGGGAAACCCAGAAAGGCCTTTCTGTTCAGATTAGTTTTTCCCATCTCCGAGGAGCATAGTTTCCTCCCAGGTACAGAGCAGGTCCTCTCTGAAATGAGAGTCTTCACTGAACAACATAGAAGGAAGAGAGTGACCATTCGAGATTTTATGACTCGCTTTTATGAAGAGAAGTTCTACATTCTATGACTTTTCTTGATAAAGGGCAATTCTGGGAGAATTGCCTACATCTAAATTCAGGGGAGAAATGGGCAGAAGACTGTCAGACAGACTTTGAATCTGACACCATTACAATGGTCTTCAGTTCAAACTACTCAACATGCCGTCCTTTGAGATATTGTTTTCTGAGTTCCAATACCCAACACACTCCATGGCTCTCCTAATCCTCTCTTTTTCTCCTTACTCTTTTCTCTCTCTGTCTCTCTTTTTCTCTTTACTTTCCCCCTTTGTCTGTTACTGTTTCCTTTTAATATTATAAATTTTCTCTTTTTCTTTGCCAAAAACAGTTTCAAGGAGCCAGTTTTAGGGATAATACTTTCCAAAATCTATCTCAGTGCACAATGGGACTGGCAATGATTTCTCTGATCCAGAGATATCTTTGTGTGTAGGAATTGAGCAGGATCTTGAGTTTTTCATTCACACATAATCACTTTTAGGTAATCTCCCTGTTTTAGTTACTTTTTTCTCATTGCTGAGACAAAATACCAGACACCCAAAGTTAGGGGAAGAAAGGTTTATTTGGCTCACAGTTTGTAGAGGTTTCAGTCCACAATCGGCTAGGTCTCAAGGCAGAGTGGCAGGGCAGACAGGCAGAAGGCAGCAAGGTAAGCAAGGAATTAAGGGTGGCGGGGGACTAATCAGCTTCTTCCTGTATTTTATACTTATCCAGACTACCTGGTTTTAGGGTGGGCAGTACTCCCGCCCTTAATCCTAATACCCTTAATCCTAGCATCCTAATACCCTTAATCCTAGCGTCACATCCTTGATCCCAGCAGAACCACGCCAAATTTATCAGTGGACTAATTTAGTAGTCACACACTCTAGATCCAGCTACCTCTTACCACATGAGGCTTTGGGGGGACATCTGGACACAAACCATAACAGTCTCCAATTTTAGAAACATATAGGAACTAAGTGATCTGATTATGACACAACTCAAATGATGTTCCCAGATGTCTTTTCCTCAATTTTTGAAAACTCTAAATATTCCCCTTCTTCGCATGATGAAATCTCTTGAACGTTTTTCTAGTCTTTTAATCAGGAAACAAGGAAACAGTTTTCTTTGTTAAAAGTGACTGTCACAAAAATTGTTTTGCTAAAGGTGTTCCTTAGTCAAACAGGTTTGATAAGTTCCATATTAGTCCTTTCATAGAGGAAGATTCACGACATGCATTAATATATGAAAGGCTTTGAAGAATTTTATAAATTTTCTTACCACTTTGCATATTATTTAATTTCAGTTTCAGTGTGTAACCTGCACACCAAAATGGAACTTTGAATATTAGACTTTTATTTAGAGATAAAGAACTTCTCCAAACTTCCTCCTGCTGAGGACATAGCCAACACCCCCTACTCTCAGCCCAAAGAAGTGATAGAATATGCAGATGCCAGCCCAGGAGGCTAGGAGCCTGGTTTCCTTTCCAGGAGAAAGAGGAAGATGAGCTAAAGACAGATGGAAGTGATAAAGCTAGTGTGAATTTTGGCATTATTTCTCTGTATGCCTCCTCATTTCTGTTCCTTCTATTAAAAAAACAAACAAAAAACTCCAAACTTGCCCAGCTGTATGTGGAGAGATGGTGATTTGGGGCAAGTGGGCCCCTTATCTCCTTGGAGCTAGTTTTGAATAAATCCTTTTCTTTCTTAACAAAATACAGGGACTCCTTTGATTTTGTCATTGACTAACAAACTAATCTAATCTAATCTAGCAATACCTTGGTTCAGGAATGCTTCTGTTTATGAACAATTCTGTTGACAGACAGCTGTTCAGCAAAATTTTGCTTCCATTTGCAAACTCTGCATTGGAAGACGAATGCAACCTAGTCCATCTTCCCCACACAAACACAAATGCAGCCATCTTCCCCCAGATTATGAAGCAAATTAAACTTGTAAACCAAGGTACCACTGTATGAACTGACTTGGCCAGTAATGATAGTAATTCTATAAATAAGATTCTCCTATTTTATATTGGAAAACAGTGCATCACAAAATATTAATTAACTTGTTCAAGGGTCATGTTGTTAATTATTGCTCAATCTAGGATAAACTCAGTGAACTATGTGAATCCAAAGATTGTGCTTTGACAAATACAGCCTGTCAACAAAGCATTCTATAGAAATAGGTTTTAAAAGATGTGGTTTCTTTATATAATGGAATACTACTCTGCCATAAAGAAGGATAAGCTTGAGAAATTTCTAGGTAAATGGATGCACCTTGAGACCATACTCTTAAGTGAAATAAATCAGACATGCATGTTTAAATACTGTATTGTTTCTCTGGCATGAGAAACCAAAAGTGTACATAAGGACTGAAATTTATAATAGATTGGGGAATGGGAAGAAAATGTTAAAATGGAAGGGGAGCAAGGGAGGGAGAAGGAAGGGAAGGACAAGGAAAAAAAAGAGGATAGAAGTGGAAAAAATGAAAACAAAATAAGGAGGGGAAGAGGGATTGAAGGGAAGAGAATGGGAAAAAAAGAAGAAGCAAGATATATTATATACAGGTACAAATTCCCAATGATGAATGTTATCATTATGTATAGCTAAAATGTACCAATTAAAGATATTTATTCACAACGATAATGAAAAGTCATTGATGATTTTATATTATATGTTCTAACTATGATAAATTATTTATGTATATCATGATACCTAACTCTCAAAATAACATTTTGAAATAATGAGGGATATAATAATGTAGTTTAGGGAGTAGTTAATGTAGTTAATGTAGTAAAATAGTGAGGGATATAATAATGTAGTTTAAGAAATAGAGCCTTGAGTTAAACAACTTGCCAAAGTGTTCACAGCTCTTAATTCATAGACTATGAGGTTCAAAGTACAGAATTTGAGATTAAAGCATCTTTCCATAGGTATTTATCTGTATTCAAAAAAGCAATGGCACCATATGGAAAGTTGCTCATCTTTGACTGGAACTCCTATGTGATTACTCCAAAGGTGGAATCAAAACAAACACCCAGGGTTTGGGGATTTAGCTTAGTGGTAGAGTACTTGCCTAGCAAGTGCAAGGACCTGAGTACGGTCCCCAGCACCAAAACACACAAACAAAAACCCCCACCCATTTGTATCATTTTGTGACAGAAAAAAAAATAAAGAAAATGTACTTGTGAGTGTGATACAGGAAAAATAATTTCTGACCTGATAGATGTCAGATGTGCCGAGCTGATGTCTCCCGAATAATGAAGAATAAATTATGAGGGACAAAGGAGGTTATGAGTAGAAAAGGCTCCTGAGAGAGAGGAGGAATCCCCAAAAGGGTGACCACTGATGCCCTTTGTCAGGGGTAATTTATAAAACAAAATCACAACATGGGTACAGTGTGAGTCAGACTACAATGAATGTATAGGGTTACAAGTCTAGCTGCTTAGCTAATATTGATTCAGTGGAGAAATGGGGCATGTAGCAAGGACACATGGAAAAACAAAGGCATTTTGCTATGGGAGGGGAGTATAGGCCTGGATGTTTTCTGTCCACCCACTGATGTATCTAATGCCTAAATGTTCCCAATAGACCAGGTGGTGCTAATTAAAGTATAATCTCATGTTGCTGTTTATCTGACAGGCTTGGTATCTCCATCCTGAGGCCTGGGTCTCCTCAGATTTGCTTCTAGCCACAATTCTGATGCCTCTATTTGTGTGTGTGTGTGTGTGTGTGTGTGTGTGTGTGTGTGTGTGTGTGTGTGCGTGCGTGTGTGTGTTGACTTTCTCAATGGGCCTAATCCCTCTTTGAATGTATATTAATTTCTATCTAAGGTAGTCTATAATAGGTGCATAAATAACTCGTAAAAATAAGTTATAACTACTCATAAAGCAAATAAATAAATGTTATTCTTTGAAAAATGTGTTTGTTCCTATTTCCACATCTTCAGTGATGTACTTAAAGACATGCTAAGGTTTGATTGGCTGGGTGGATGAGCTCATAAATCTTTTTGTGAACATATTGAATGATTAACATATTTTGAGTAAAAGTAAAATATACTTTTAACAGAAAAAATAAATTGGAATCAGAATGCAGTAGGAAAGTTCAACATAATGTAGACTGCTTTTAAAACAAAAATATAGCTTTATTTCAGAGGTATAAAAATTATCTACCCTTCATAGATCTTACCTAGGAGTCCTCGTAGCAAAGGCAGATTAATGGAAGAAAAACAAACAGGCATTTGTTAACATCTATATTTCATGTACATGTGGAAGACCAGAATCTGCCACTTCAAACTATGAAAAATTATTGAACTAAAGGCAATTCAGAAGGAGAGAGATGAGAGAAAGCTTTCTACTCTCCTTCTATTTGCCTAAAAGTAAGATGTACATTTATGAACACAAAAAGTATCTTGTATATCTTTATGCTAGAGACAACAAAGACTTTCCCCTGAGGAAAAAAATTATTTTTGGTCTTTGAGACAGGGTCTCATGATGTAGTTCGGGCTGGCCTCAAACTAGTGGCGATCCTCCTTATCTCATCCTCCTTAGTGCTGGTATTACAAGCACACACCACCACACCAGACTACCACTGAAGAAATGTTTGATTGTTATCAGCCTAGGTGGTATCAGAAAAACCTAATTAACCAGAATTATTAATTAGACTTTATCTTCTGTATTTTGTTTCTATGGTCGCCATGACTCAAAATTCTTTTGTCTTATTGCGATCAGGAAAAATACCTACCAACCTGTTAGATGTCAGGTGTGCTGATTTTGTGATCTCACAACATCCAGGAATGAAGTGATGAGCCGAAGGAGGATGTTAGCAGAGTATTATTGGAAATAGAAAGAATAACTCCTGGGTTTCCAAGAGGGATCCCGAGAGCATTGCCACTGAGGTCCTTTTTCAGGGGTAATTTATGTAGCAAAATCACAATATGAGTACAATATGGGTCAAACTACAATCAGTCTATAGGATTACAAGTATAGTTGCTTAGCTAATATAGATCCAATAGAGAAGAAAGGCACATAGCAAGTGAATGTGGTAACCCTCATTCATCATTAACTTCAGCATTATCTATGAGTTTTAACCATAGAAAAAAAAAACAAAGACATTCCTGGACAGGGACAGGAGGATGGGTCCAGATGTTCTGGTCACACACCTGTGCATCTGATGCCTGATGCCTGTCTGGGCTTACTGGACCAGATGGTGCTAATTACAGTATAATCTCAAGATGCTGTTTATCTCCAGGGAGATTCACAGGTCTGGCTCTCTTCAAGCTCACCTGCAGACACAATTGTGATGTGTTTCTTCTTTTGCAGTGACCTCCTTGAGGGAAGGACCCCTCTCTGATTTCCTATTAATTTCTATCTAACCTAACTATGTATAATATTGTTTCTCATTTAAATTTTTTTTTTTATTTTTTGCTGAAGCTGTTATATAAGCAAGAATTCAAAGCCACTCTACTACAGACTGCTTAGTCTTGGGGTGAAATATATATATATATCATAACAAATGTTTATTTTTCTTTTGTAAATCTACTTTTCATAGGGTTTCGTTCCATCTAAAGGCTTGTGATAACTGAAAAGGAAAACTATTTTTTTTTATTCTACATAGACACAGGAGAAAATTTAAAGACATATGTCAATCATGTTAAAGAGAGAGTTTAAATAGCATTCTTTAATGAATTTTTTAAAAACTGGAGTGTAAGAAAAACCTTGAATATAGAGAGATAAAATATGTTATACAAATTTAAGTGGATATCTTCTTTTAGCTATTACTTTCTTCCTGGGGAATAGTGGGAGATACACTTACACTCAGAGGTTTCCTTTGTAAACATAAATTTCTTTTACAAAAGGACAACTTCTCAGAGCTATTTCTGTGTCTGCTGATTCCCAAAATACTCAGGTTGAAATTATTAATACATCAAAGAGAAAAGTTATAGGTGGATATATTCTGGATTCCTACACTACTCACATTTTGGGGTGGTATGTTTTTAGCCCCAATGCTGTGTTGCAGATAGCTAAGTAAGGCAGAGACTAATAAGCAATTAGAAAGGGACAGGCCCCCAAATAGAGATGAGGCAATCAGAAAAGAGATGAGGAGGGGCCGGAGATTTAGCGCAGTAGTTAGAGTGCTTCCCTCACAAGTACAAGGCCCTGAGTTCAGTCCCCAGCACCAAAAAAAAAAAAAAAAAGAAAAGAAAAGCGATGCTGCAAATCAGCCCTATAGTCAAGGGCTGAGTGGATAGAAATTAGGTCTCAAAATGGAGATACTGTGACTAGGTCTGCAAGCTTCTCCAGAGATAAAGGATAGTCCGAAGCTATACTGTAACCAATATCACATGGTCCAATAAGCTTAAACAATGTAACAGACATGTAGTAACAATGTAACAAATACATAGGTTAATGACTGGAACACTCTAACACTCACTGCTACCCCTTCCGGAAGTGGCTTTGTTCTTCTTCATGCTTTGTACTACTGCTACATACCTTGTTTTTCTATTAGATCAATATTAGCTAAGTGACTGTACTAGTACTCAAATATAGGTTCGTTATAATTTGACTCAAGGTAACCTATGATGTCACTGTACTGTATAAAAAACTCCTGGGCAAAGCGTCTCAGAGGCAACCCTCTTTCTGTCTCTCCAGAACTATCAATAACTCTTTCCTGCTCTTAACCTCCTCTGTCCTCAAGTCCATTCTTCAGCATCAGGAGACATGAGTGTGGGCACATCTGACATCTAACAAGTTGGGAGTTACTTCAGTGTAAAAAGAAAGCCCTTGAACTTGAGAAACTTACCCTCTTCTATTCCTTAGTTTCTTCTTCTAAAAAGACAGGATACAGCTACTAGTTCTCATCAAGATTAATTTTGAAAAATAAATATGGTGATTCATGGACACCAAAAATTTATAAATAACCTATCTATCTGGAAAGTCACAGACAAAAAAAGAAACAATATTATTAGATAGATATTAGTAGGGCCTAAGAGACAAAGGGCAAGTTCCTAAACAGAATGCATTCAGTTAATTAAAGAAAGATGTTGACATGTAATAATTTATAATCATTTGTTAAGTGTCAGACTGAAAGCAATTTCACAGAGCATAGTGACCTCTTAAGGTTATACATTGTGTATATTCCTTTGGCTCCATGGCCATCTTGCTGCCATAGCCTACAGCCCAATGATATCAGGAAAGGAAATGTTCTTTAAGACTCCACTGCCTTGGGCTGCGACCTGGTTTAAATTAAGAATTAACTCTATCTTGCTCAAATTCTCCTTTATAAATTCCTTATGTGATTAAAGCCCCTGAGGAAACACTATCTAACAGGGACAAGATGCAATTTTACAATTCCAAGGTATCTTCTAAGTAAAATGTTGATAAGCATCATAATTATACCAGTTTTCTGGACCCCGAGAGTAACTCTTCGGTGCATGAAAGTGCAGCCAAATTCTTTGCCTTTATGGCACTTCCTCCTTCTAACTTGAAGATGTAACTCTATATCTACTTTGCAATAAATTTGCATATCCTTCTGTACAGCCTATATGTCTTGATTCAATTCTTTCATAAAGGGCACAAAGAATTGAGAACCAAGGAAGTGAGGGACTGCTTGCTCACTGCTTCATGATGTGGCTTACTGGGAAGTCAGGTCCTGATGCAGGGAGTAAAGAGCCCCTCGCTTTCTAGCTCCTTAGTTTTTTGTGCCCTTGGTGGAAGAATTCTATCAAGCCACACAGGTTGCAGAAGTATAGATATAATTTATCACAAAATACATAGAGAGTTATGCCTTCAAGCAAGAATGTGGGCAGTGCAACGAAGATATCTATACTGAGTGTGAGATAGCATACAATTTTTTAATAAAAAAGTTACTCCTGGGTTTCAGAGAACTAGGATAATTATGATGCCTATTGACATTTTTACTTAGAAGTTACTTTGCAATCGAAAAATGTCTTCCTATTATTTTTGATGGTCATTCTTTCCTCAAGGGCTTTAAACATGTAAGGAATTTAGGAAAGAAATTTAAGAAAGGTAAGTTTTTAATTTAAAACAAGTCCTGGCCTAAGGCAGGAGAGTCTTTAAAGAACATTTCCCTTCCTGATATCACTATGTCACTGGCAGGGTCAGAGGTGGTCCCTGTGGGTACAATAAGGAATCTAAACCACCCTTTCATAGAATGTTTTCAGGGTTACTGACTCCTTTCATGGACAAATAATTATTAGGATGTGTCAGTAATAGGCTCAGGAAGGGTTAATTAGGCAGAGATTTTAGGACACACTGTAGAGTAGAGTGCAGATGCTCAGAGAAATGAGTCATTTATTTCCTGGAACAAGGAAAATGTACACTTCTTTTGAAGGAGTGAAAAACCTCTGAGAAGACAGCCCACTCCCAAGAAGGATGCTAACTCATTCTACAGATATGGGCACAGGTTTTCATTTTTTCAATAGATACCTCAAACAATTTTTGGATTCTCTCAGCCTTCTCCTTTTTCTTAGGATCAGAGTCCTGCTCTACTTTCTATGGACCTTCTGAATTCCTGAGGAATTTTGAATGTGAGGATCTGGTAGGAAAGGAGCCTAAATTTAACCATAGGAATTCTAATATGGATCACCTTGGGTCCTGGAAGCTGCAGTTTTCTTTCAAGTACGGTTTTTAGTTATGGTTTTCTTGTTTTCTGATTTTCTTGTCTTCTTTTGCTCTTTCATTTCTTCTATCCTTCCTCATGCCCTGCAAGACTTTGACCCCTTCTTCTTAAAGGGTGCAGAAGGCACAAGTTTCTGTCTTCTTAGGATTGCTTCAGCCAAAGGAGGGGTAATGATTCTGCCTAATGAATCAAAAGTCTCACCCTGACTGATCTAGAGGAGACAAAGGAAGGTGGGTTTTGTTGTTCGATGAAGGATCATCCTTTGATATTCTGGAAAAGAGGACAAAGACATCAGCAAGCCACTGCCGCTTAAGCTCCGTTTTATATGTTGGTCAAACAAGCAGGGGGCAAAAATCAGTACTAGAATATTTATTGTGGCTCCAAAAAATGATGGCAGTCAGTAAAATTTGGCATAGGCCTTTTGTCCTTACTATTAACCTCTGCTTGTTTTGAGGTGTTTACCCATGTAGAATGAGTGGAGTTTAAGGGCACAGACTCCTCTCTGTTTTTTCAGTGAGGAATTTCATGCATCCCTTTTTTAATTATATCAAACATGAAGCTAAATCTTTGCCTAAGAGATACTTGAAAGTATATTTAAATAAAATAATGGAAGAAAAGAGAGGCTGAAAGATAAATTTTTGGAATAGCTGGTGAGACTGGTAGTCAAAAATTGTATGACTCTAAGTCAAAGGTGCATGTTGAGACTGCCAGCAGACACCAGTGCAGTATTTGGAGCCTCTTTTTTGTATGTAGACTAGCATTCAATTTATTACTCTGTGTGTGTGTGTGTGTGTGTGTGCAATTTTTTTGTCATGGTAAATAAAGGCTCCTCAGTGGTTACTTTTAGGGCCATGTGTAGAGCCTCTTGGCTCATGTAGATTTTTTTTTTCCCTCTGCCAGTTATGTCATCCTCCAGGATTCCAGGAGGAAGGGTCGTGATCTTTGTTTGACTTGGATTCCCTTAGAAGCATTGGGACATTTCATTCTTTTTTTTTTTTTTTTTTTTTTTTGGTGCTGGGAATCAAACTCGGGTCCTTCTGCTTGCAAGGCAAGCACTTTAACCACTGAGCTAAATCCCCAGCCAAGCATTGGGATGTTTCATTCTTTAGTTACCACCACCCCCCCTTTTAGCACAATGTACTCTGGCTGACTCCTGTTCTCTGGGGTCCAATAAGCTCCCTGTTCTGGAGGTCGGATGACTCGCCAGAGCCGTAAGATCCTTTAGAGGGGTCCCACCAAATCCTGAGTCCTGACTTAACTTGGAGGCCAAGGGACAAAATATTGGCTGTCCTCTTAGCACAGTTATCATTTATCTTTGGTCTTAAACCTCAATTGTTGCACACCCAGGAGGATAGTTACACCAATATTTAAGTAGAAGCAGTAGTTTTAACTAGTGTAATCTTATCTCAACATTGAACACTTTGAAATATAAAGTATTTCAAAAATAGAACCATTATATTTGTTCAATCATTGTTGTTAAAAATCAGATTACTGTAGACTGTTAGCTGATCATAGTTATAAAGTTTTACAGGAAAAATTTGAAATAAAAAAAACAAACAGCATTTTAGCATAACATTTATGAGGATATTATTATATTTGAATGATTAAGTTATTGTTATTATTTGTAAAAATGCATTTAAATTTCCATTTTAGTATAAAATAACTTTTTAACGGGGTACCTTTATCAATTGTAAAATATTAAATGACATAAACTCATCTATACTTGCTACTTTTAAAAAATATGATGTCTAAGAAGAACATACTTGTTTACAGATGTACTTCAGAGATAACTGTTACCCAATTTTGAATCTTCAATGTGGAATTTCCTGGACTGCATATTTAGACACACTTAACTATCATATGCACACAGTAATCACGTAAACATAAAGGTGAAAAAAGTCTATCATCACAGACATTTTATTTTGGAAATTACCAGTATGATAAGGTGTTTTCCTGAGTTTCACATCTCAGAAGGCCTATACATTTGGGAAACTCAAATGCATTTAATATAGCAAGAGGCTAGCAATAATTAGCATCACAACTATATAGAAATATTTTCATATATTTACTTAGTTTTTACTCTTCAGGAAAAATACAGATTCCCTTAACAGGTTTACAGGGTATAGCTGCACTGGGAACAATTAAAGGACGGCTTTAGAGCTCTTATTAGGAATGAGTGTTAATGATTTCAAATAGACACACTGCCCAATATGTAATATGTGTGTCTCATTTATATAATAACACAATGTTTGTTTAATCAAAGACAATAGATGTAGATAAAGTTTTATTTTTTATTAGGACATGTTTACAGTACATAATGAACACATTCATCTTCCTTGTCAGGGATTCGTACATATATATAACAAATATCAATTGTTTTCTCAGCCCTTTCCCTTCAACTTCTTCTAGCCCTTCTGTTGCAGATAGCTAAGTTAGGCTAAAGTTTATCTTTCTTTATGGCAGAGTAGTATCCCATTGTATATAAATACCACATTTTCTTTTTCCATTTATCTGTTGATGGACATATGGGCTGTCTCTAAAACTTATCTATTATAAGTTGTGCTACTATAACCGTGTTTGCATGTACCACTTTGGTATGATGCCTTTAACTCTTTTAGAAAGACACCTATAAGGGGAAAACCTGTGTCAAATGGAACCTCTTATTTTAGTTTTTTGATAAATCTCTGTACAGATTTCCACAGTGGTTATACCAATTTATGATCCCATCAAAAATGGAGAAGTGGTCCTTTTTCTAAGCAGCATTAGTTGTTGGTTGATTTCTTGATGATAGTCATTCTTTCTGGAGTGAAATGGAATTTTAGTGTTTTAATTTGAATCTCTCAAATAGCCACTGATGTTGAGTATTTTTTCATATATTTATTGGCTATTTATACTTCTTCATCTGAGAAGTGTCTGCTCATTTCAGAAGCCTAGTTCTAAGTGGGTCTTTAAATTGGAGGGCGAGATTTTTTTTGTTTTTTAGTTCTTTATATGTTCTAGATTTTAGTCCTCTGTCTGAGGAGTACCTGGCAAAATTTTTTTCTCATTCTGTAGGTTGTGTCTTCACTCCGTTGATGGTTTCCTTGGCTATGCATGAGCTCTTTAATTTGACGTGACCCTATTGTTGATACTTTGTAGTATTCCCTATACCGGTGGGGTTTTGTTCATAAAGTCTTTGCCTAGATCTATGTCTTTAAGAGTTTTACCTATTTTATCTTTTGGAATATCATATCTTTCTGTTTCAATATTTAGATATTTGACACATTTCAATTTTAGTTTAGTGCATCATGAGAGATATGAGTCTAGCTTCACTTGTAAGCATGGGGAAAGCCAGTTTTCCCAGCCTTTTGTTAAAGAGGTTATCTTTCCTAGAGCAAAGGTGTTTGACTTCTTTGTCAAATAAAATAGCTGAGTGCGCTTGGAGTTGTTTCTTCATCTTCTATTCTGTTCCATTTGTCCACACGTCTTTTTATTTATTTATTTAGAAAATGCCATGCTGTTTTAATCACTGTAACTTTATAGTAACTGTAAGTCCAGGATTGTGATGACCCCTTCCTTGCCCTCATTGCCCAGAACTGCTTATGCTATTCTAGGTCTCTTCTGGTTCCGTACAAATTTTGGGTTTGTTTTCGCCAGATTTATTTGGAATGTTATTGGTATTTTGATTGGAATTGCATTAAATTTGTGTAAAAGTTTTGGAATTATAGCCATTTTCACTATATTGGTTCTGCTTATTCTAGACCAGGGAATATCTTTCCATTTCCTTATATCCTCTTCAATCTCCCTTTTCCCTGTACAATAACTTTCAGTGTAGATATTTCTCACTTCCTTGTATAAGTTAATTCTTATGTATTTCATTTTTACTGATGCTATTATGAAAGGTGTTGTTTCCCTTGCTTTTCTCTCATTGAGTTTGTTATTGGTGTACAGGAACACTATTGACTTCTGAGCATTGATTTTGCATCCTTGTATGCTACCGAAATTGGTTATTAATTCTAGGATTTTTTTTTTAACCAAGAACACGTATTGGTACTTTATATATGTAATGATCACATTCATCATGGTTATTTTGTACCTGCACATGATGTATTTTGGTTTTCCCCCCTCGACCCCACCTCTCCCTTTTGCTATCCCCTTCTCTGTTTATGGCAGGTTTTCTTATATTTTTCCATTTTTTCCCTTTCCCCTTTGTTTCCTTTTTCCCTTCCTTCTTTTCCCCCTTCTCCCTTTCTAGTTCTCCTGTCTTTTGAATATTGTCTTCCTTTTATATAATATCTATTATACCTTTTTGTCCTTATTTACACTTATGGTTTCTCATACCAGAGAAACAATCTGATGTGTACTCATGAGTGTCTGACTTATTTCACTTAAGAGTATGTTCTCAAGGTACATCCATGTACCTACATATGTCTCTAGTTTATCATTTTTTTATGGCAGAATAGTACTCCATTGTGTAGAAAAACCACATCTTCTTTAGCCATTCATTAGTTCTTGGGGATTTAGGTTGTTTCCAAGACTTAGCTATTACAAATTGTTTTGGTATGAACATGGTTGTGCATATATCACTCTGGTATGATGATTTTAATTCTTCTGGGAAGATACTAAGCAGAGGAATAGGTGGATCAAATGGAACCTCTAGTTGTAGTTTTTTGAGGAATCTCCACTCTGATTTCCACAGTGGCTGGACCAATCTACATTCCCACTAACAGTGGAGGAGGATTCCTTTTTCCCCGCAGCCCCGCCAGCATTTGATATTGGTTGATTTTTTGATAATTGCTATTCTTTCTGCAGTGAGATGGAACCTTGTTGTTTCGATTTTCATCTCTTGAATGACTAGTGATGTTGAACATTTTTTCATGTATTTATTTGCCATTTTTATTTCTTCATCTGAGAAATGTTTGTTCATTTCAGATGCCCATTTTTGGATAGGGTCTTTAAATTTGTAGGGTTTCATTTTTTTGAGATCTTTGTATATTCTAGATGTTAAACGTCTGTGTGAGGGACAGCTGGCAAAAGGTTTTTCCCAGTCAGTGGGTTTTTGCCCTGCTCTATTGGTTATTTCTTTTGCTGTGCAAAAGCCTTTTAATAGGATGTGGTCCCAAGCACTGATTCTTTGTATTATTTCCTGTGCAGTCTGGGTTCTGTTCATAATTTTTTTTTCCCTACCCTTGTGTCTTCGAAAGACTTCCTATTCTATTCTCCAGTAGATTTAGAGTTTCTGTTTTAATGTTTAGATTTCTGATCGACTTCAATTTTAGTTTAGTACATAGTGAGAGACATGTATCTAGTTTTAGTTTTCGGCATGTGGCAAGCTAATTTTTCTAGCATCATTTGTGAAAGAGGCTATGTTTCGTCCATTGAGGGTATTTGGCTCCTTTGTCAAAGATGAGGGATTCGAGTGTGTTTGGAGTTGTTTCTGCATTTTCTAATCTGTTCCATTGATCCTCAGCTCTATCTTTTTGCCACTACCATGCTGTTTTTTATCACAATAGCATTATAGTATAGTTTTAGGTCAGGGGGTGTGAGGCCCCTTTCCTTGCCCTTGTTGCTTAGGATTGTTTTTGCTATTCTCAGTCTCTTCCGGTTTCAGATGAAACTCATGATTGCTCTTTATAATTCTGTGAAGTATGTTAATGGTATTTTGAGTGGAATTGCATTAAATAAATCTGTATAGTAATTTAGGAAGTATGGCCATTTTCACTATGTTGATTCTTCCTACCCAAGAACATGGTATATCTTTCCATTTTCTGATATCCCTTTCAATTTCCTTTTTTACATTACTGTAGTTTTTGGTGTAAAGATCTTTTATGTGCTTTGTTAGATTCCTAAGTATTTCATTTTTTTGGATGTGATTGTGAGAGGTATATCTTCTACTATTTCTTTCTCAGTGAGTTTGTTATTTGCATATAGGAATGCTATTGACTTTTGGATGTTGACTTTGTATCCAGCTATGGAAGTGAATTTATTTATTAAATCTAGAAGCTTTTTGGTGGAATTTTTGGGGTCCTCTATGTAGAGTATCATGTTGTCCGCAAATAATGACAGTTTAAATTCTTCCTTTCCTATCTTTGTTCCTTTTATTTCTTTCTCTTGTCTAATTGCTCTGACTAATGTTTCTAGAACTATGTTGAATAATAGTGGTGATAGTGGGCATCCTTGTCTTGTTCCAGATTTTAGTGTGAAAGCTTCCAGTTTCTGACCATTTAGTGTGAGGTTGGCTGTTGGTTTGTCATAGATGGCTTTTATCAGATTGAGATATAGACCATCTATTCCTAATATCTGTAGAATTTTTAGCATGAATGGGTGTTGGATTTTGTCAAATGCTTTTTCTGCATCTATTGAGATGATCATGTAATTTTTGTCTTTGCTTCTGTTGATATAGTGTGTTACATATATTGATTTGCATATGTCGAACCATCTCTGCATTCCTGGGATGAATCCTACTTAGTCATAATGTATAAACTTCTTGATAATTAATTGAACTCTGTTTGCCAATATCTTGTTGAGATTTTTGCATCTCTGTTCATTAAGGAAATTGACCTGTAGTTCTCTGTTTTGGTTGGCCCCTTTTCTGGTTATAGTATCAGGGTAATGCTTGCTTCCAGGAGTGATTTTGGTAGTACTGCTTCCTTTTCAATTTCATGAAAGAATTTGATGAATACTGGTATCAGATCATCTCTGAATTTCTTGTAGAATTCAGCTGTGAAACCATCATGACCTGGGCTTTTCTTTGTTGTTAGGTCTTTAATTATCTCTTCAATTTCAGTAGCTGATATTGGATTATTTAGTATTGTTATGTCTTCTTGATTCACTTTTGGTAGGTCATATGTTTCTAAGAATCTGTCCATTTCTTCAGTGTTTTCCATCTTGTTTGAGTAGAGGCTCTTGAAGTAGGTGCTGATGATCCTTTGGATTTCTGTGGAGTCAGTTGTGACTTCACCCCTTTCATTTTTTATTGCGTGGATTTGAGTCTTTTCTTTCCTTTTTTTTGATAAGATTGGCAAGGGGATTTTCTATTTTGTTTAGTCTTTCAAAGAACCAACTCTTTGTTTTGCTGACCCTTTGTATTGTTTTCTTAGCCTCAATCGCACTAATTTCAGCTCGGACCTTAAATATTTCCTCTCTTGTATGAGCTTTGGGTTTGATTTGTTCTTTTTCTTGATGTTTGAAGTTCAACCTTAAATTATTTATTTGAGCTCATTCTGTCTTCCTGATGTGGAAGTTTAGTGAAATAAATTTACCTTATAGCACTGCTTTTATTGTATCCCACAGGTTCCAGTTCATTGTAGCAGCATTATCATTTACCTTTATAAATTGCTTAATTTCTTCTTTAATTTCTTCTGCAACCCAACTATTGTTCAGTAAGATGTTATTTAGTTTCCATGAGTTTGTGTGGTCTTTTTGGTTTCTGTTGCCATTAAATTCCAGTTTCCTTGCATTATGGTCCAATAGTATGTATGGGATAATTTCATTTCCCTTACATTTACGTAAGTATGCCTTGTGAGCTAGTATGTGGTCTATTTTGAAGAACTACCTGTGTGCAGCTGAGAAGAATGTGTATTCTGCTGTTGTAGGGTGGAACACTCTGTAGACATCTGCTAAGTCCATTTATTCACAGATTTGATTCCATTCTGATGTTTCTTTGTTAATTTTTTTTGTCTAGTTGATCTGTCTATTTTTGACAGTGCAGTAGTGAAGTCTCCCATTATAATTGTGTTAGTGTTTATTTGATCTTTCATGTTCCTTAATATTGTTTTCATGTAGTTAGGTGCTCCAATATTTGGTGCATAAATATTAATGTTTGTTATTTCTTCCTCTTGGAGCTTTCCCTTTAGATGTACATAATGACCTTCTTTGTCCCTCTTGATCAGTCTCGGTTTGAAGTTCACTTTGTCTGAGATTAGGACAGTGACCCCTGCTTTTTTCTGTGTTCCTGTTGCATGAAATACTGTTTTCCATCCTTTGATTTTCAGTCTATGAATTTCCTTTTGGGTTAGATGTGTCACTTGTATGCAACGTATTGATGTATCTTGTTTTTTGATCCATTCTGCTAGTCTGTTTCTTTTGATTGGTGAGCTGAGACCATTTAAATCAATGGTTACACCTGTTATGTATTGACTTATCTTTGTCATTGATCTTTTCTGTTGTTGGTTGTGTGTTTCACTTCAGTTTAACTGCTTGTCTTACCTGCTGGGTTCTTTTCGTTTGTGTCCCTGTAATTATAGTTTCCTTTTTCCTTTTTTAGGATATCCTTCAAAATATTTTGTGGAGATGGTTTGGAGATCATAAATTTCTTCAGTTGTTCTTTGTTATGGAAGTATCTTATTTCATTTTGAATTTGAAAGATAGTTTGACCCAGTACATCAATCTGGGTTGGAAATTGTTTTCTTTTAAGGTTTGAAATATTTTGATCCAGGCTTTCCTTGATTTAAGGGTTCGTGTTGAGAAGTCTGCTGTGATTCTGATGGCTTTTCCTTTATAGGTGATTTTTTTTTCTCTAAAAATTTTCAGTATTCTGATCTTTTTTTGAATTTCTGGAATCTTGATTATTATATGTTTTGGTGTAGACTTATTTTGGTCATGGGTAATTAGGGTTCTATATGCCTCACTTATCTGTATGTCAAGTTCTCTTCTCATGCTTGGGAAGTTTTGTGTCATTACTTCTGTAAACAATGTTTTTAGATTCTTTACTCTGTCCCCTGCTTTTTCATTCACTCCAATCACTCTTATATTGTTCTTCTTTGCATCATCTTGCCAGTCTTGCAGTGACTTTTCATAGTCTCCAGCTATTTTTAAGAGGTCTTTCTTTTCATTGTCACTAATTGCCAACCTGTCTTCTAGGGCTGAGATTTTACCTTTACTTTCATTTAATCTACTCCAATACTTTCAAGCAAGTTTTCAATTTTTTGGACATCTGTTTGGATCTGTTTCATGGGTTCCATTTCTTTACTAAATTGAAAGTTTAAGCTTTCCATCTTTCTGTAAGCTTCTCTGATTTTTTTATCCATGTCTACTCTGAATTCACTAAGCAGGTCTTACATTATGTTTGTCATCTCTTTTTCAACTTGGGCAATTATTTCTAGTCTGGTGCTCTCTATAGCACCATGTATCTGTTTTTTTATCTTCTGCTGCTATCATTCCTGAGAGTTTGGTTGAGTAGCTTCTGATTATCTCTATGTCCTTGTCTTCTGGATTTGTTCTGGGTGGTCTGGGGGTCTGGGGTTGTGTTTTACTTCTGTAGCTTGTCATTTTCTTTGCATATATATATATATATATATATATATATATATATATATATTTCCTCCTTTTAGTTTGTTCTCCTTGTTGATTTTATATTTTGTTTGTGGGAGGTTACATTAAGACAAGTATCAATGCTTTTCTCAGAACAGTCTGCTCTTATGGTGTCTTCTGGGTATATGTGGTTCTTGGCTCTTGTGTCCTTTATATCTCCAGAACTTTCCTCAGTGACATGGGTATGGTTGGCTCTACTTGGTATTGGTGACTTGGAAAAGGAAGGAAAAAAGAAGGGAAAAAAGTAAAATAAAAAGAAAGAAGAAGAAGAAAAATGAGAGTGCAAAACAGAGTTGACAGTGTCTTCAGTCCTAGATGTTTGCCACATTATTGGATCTTGACACTGCCAGTGTGTGCGCAGGCTTCAGACTCAAGATGGTGTCCCTGGTGGGTGGGCGCACACACTCCGGTCCATGGGAGTGGGCACTCACAGGTCTGAGGCTCCCGAGCAAGCCACAGACCTGCGATGGAGGCTAGGAGTTTTTTGATGGAGTTTGTGGGGTCTTCTATATAAATGCTCATGCCATCAACAAATAATAATTTAACGTCTTCCTTTCCTATCCACATTCTTTTTATTTCTTTCTTTTGTCTCATTCCTCTGGCTAATATTTTGGGAACTATATTAGACAGAAGTGGTCTTAGTGGGCTTCCTGTTTTTTTTTTCCTGATTTTGGAGTGAAGGCTTTCAGCTTTTGTCCATTGAGTATGATGTTGGCTATCAGTTTGTTGTAGATGGCTTTTGTATAATTGAAGTAAAACATTCTACTCCAGTTTTCTTCACAGTTTTTCAATGATTTAATGTTGTACTTTGTCAAGGGCTTTCTTTGAGTCTACTGAGATGACCGTGTGTTTTTTGTCCTTGCCTCTGTTAATGTGACGTATACATCTATTGATTTGAGTATGTTAAACCACCTCTGCACCCTTGGGATTAAGCCTTCTTGGTTATGGTGTCTAATCTTTTTGATTATTTGAGGATTCAAAAAGGATTCAATACTTTATTTACCACTTGTTCATTTGGCCTGTAGTTCCATTTTTTTGCTAAGTCCTTTTCTGGTTTTGGTATCAGGGTCATACTTGCTTCCAGGAATGACTTTGTGACTTCCTTTTTGATTTCATTAAAGACTTTGAAAAGGATTGGCTTCTCTAACATTCTTGTAGAATTTTGTAGTGAATCTTTCAGGACTCGGGCGTTTCTTACTTTGTAGTTTTTTATTACTTAGTCAATTTCATTGACTGATATTTGATAATTGAGGATTTTTGTATCTTCTTGATTCAACTTTGACAATTAATATGTATCTAGGAATCCATCCATTTCTTCTGAATTTTCCATTTTATGAGAGTACATGTTCTCAGAGTAATGACAAATGATCTTCTGGATTTCTGCAGAATCCATTATGATTTCACTCTTTTCATTTCTAATTGCATGGATTTGGGTCTTTTCTTATTTTGATAAGCTGGCTAAGGGCTGTCTATTTTATCTCATCTTTCAAAGAACAAACTTCAATTCATTAATTCTTTGTATTTTTTTAGTCTCAATTGCATTAATTTCTGCTCTTATGTTTATAATTCCTTCCTTTTACTAGCTTTGTTTTTGATTTTCCTACTTTTTCTAGGGCCTTGAAGTGCACTGTTAGGTTTTTTATTTAAGCTCACTCTGTCTATTTATAATTTAGTGCTATAAACTTCTCTGATTTCTTCCCTATTGATGTCCCCTACATTTGCTTTTGGGGAATTTGAAGCTTTTGGGGACATTTTGCTCCCAAGTTTTCTCATTTTCTTTTTGTTTTCTGTATTGAGGCTTGAAAATAGCTTATGGAGATACTAGCTTATTGCTAGTATCAAGACCTCTTTAGGTAATGACTACATTTCAGACATGTCATCTGGGCATAGCTAGCTAGTTGGCCTTTGGGTCTGTCTCTGTTTCTCTGAGAGGAAAGGTTGCAGCTTGATTTGTCCAGTGCCCAGTTCTTTGTTGATGGATTGCAGTACTGTTTATGACTCCAGACAAGCTAGATATTGGCAGGGAGAGAAGACCTATTGATAACAGCACCTATATCACCTTGGCTAAAGTAGTAAAATCAGCAACAACAATGGTGGACACAGACTAGATTATGATGAACTATAATCTCTAACATGGTACCACCCTTAACCATAAGAATGAGATCTGTAGTTATAGTACAAACTCTAAGACAAATGAGATATTTACATACAGTAAGTATCTATTCAAAAGAACAATTTTATTTATTTATTTTCAAAAGAACAATTTCAACCTCATGCACAATAAGAGTTCAAACATAGTGAGTTATAATTAACTATCTACATATTCATAAGGGTAAATGGTGTGGACATGGAAGCATAAAAAATATTTGGAGTAATTAAGCAATGCAAGATGAAAAAAGGTGGTAAGATTTTCATAAAAGTTGCTATTAAGGAGTAGTAGAAAATTAGTAGTACTAGATAACAGTAATTAGAAAACAACTAGGAAAAGAACAAGTAATAAGAAATAGAGATTAACTAAAGGAAAAAATACTAAGGAAACAATTTGAAAAAGAGGTAGAAAAGTAGAGAGAAAAAAAGGGAAGACCTATTCAAACAAATAGAACAAAGTAATATGAAAAAAGAGGGGGAGGAAAAAGAAATGGGTGATAAAACTCCAGCCCACCAAAAGGAAAGTGATATAAAAATTAAAAAAAAAAAAAAAAAACAAAAACAATAGTGTAGAAAAAAAAATGAAGAAAGAAAAAACTTTGGGTCAAAAGAAAGAAAAAAAAAAAAAAATTCCACCTATTTCCAGAAGAGTATATTACTTCCAGAGAGTACAGTTTTTAATCCTACAAGTCACATCACTCTTTATACCCTTTGGGTTTATGTAAGAGTTTCTCCTTTCAAGGGATTCCGTATTCGTAAACCCCTGCTTTTTTGTAACCATCCAACCTGAGGCACAGGCCCAGTGAAGGTGTGAGGCATTCGTTTCTGAGGCTCCCGGTGTGGATTGCTGCTGTTTGGGGACCCATACTGTGTACCTGATGTATATTTCAGTGTATGAATTAGCTGGAACCAGTTCAAAGTATCAGGTGGGGCTTGTGTTGCCCTAGGGCACCCAGTGGAGACCCAGGTGTGCCTGAGATTTTGGTAGGCTCAGGGCACAAGGTGCTGGGTGGTGTCCCAGGAACATCTAGAGCAAAGGACAACTCGAGTAGACCTTTAACCCTTGCTGTTAATCAGGCAGAAGGCTGGCCTGATGTTTTGGGCAGGGACTCTGTGTAGGCCCTTTGTGAGAGGCAAACTGTAGACTCCAGTGTGCCCGGGGTGGGGGCAGTGCTCCTGGCACTGAATAGGGACTCCAGCAAGCTTGTTGTACCAGGTGGCCACTCATGCTGGACTGGAGCTCCCTGTGGAAATCCAGACTGCCCGGGACTGTTGTTAGCTATCAGACAGAGTCTATGGTGGTGGTGCTGGGCAGTGGCGCAGAGCGGTGGGTGGTGACTAGAGACTCAGGTGAGCTTAGGGTGCCAGATATGGACCCAAACAGGATCCGTGTTATTTCTGTGTGTCATGTAGATGTTATAGTTGGCATGGGACAAACAAGGTTCCTGGTGGTGACCCAGGCATGCCTGGGGTCCAATATTCATGGCTCCAGATGTAAGCAGTGTTAATCTGTTTATCCCAGGCTTAGATTGGGCAAGTAGGGAGGGAGTCCCCCACACCTCGGGTCTCACACCCTGGTGCAGGCCTGCAAAAATGCTGCAGGGCTAGTCTCCTGCTTTCGGAGACAGGACAATGGGTTGAAGGGGCCCATATACCCCATGTCTATCATGTGAGGATAGATTCTGCCATGGTCCTTGCTTCCTTCGGTTATTTGAGAAGTTCTGAAAATGTCTGTTCTCATAGTGGGCAAAGGAGTGTGTTCATGAGCCGGCCCTAGCAGACAGCTTCCCTTCTTTAACACGTATGCTTATGTTTTATTTGATGCATAAGTATCTTCTTTCGAGTTGTGTTTCTGTACCAGGGTTTATGTTCTCTCCCTGCTTTTAGTTACCTGTGTTTTTAGTTGATCTCCTTTGAGTCTCTCAGACATGATTCCTCTTTTATTCAGCCAAGTGGGAGCCCTTCAAATTTTCATTGGCCAAACATTATCAAGCCCCAAAGCGATGAGGTAGGAAAATATGTCTTTCTCTTAAGAAATACTGCAAGACTGAGGACAATAGAGATAGATATTCTTGCAGAAAGAATGCAGAAATGATAGAGAATAATGAAGCCTACAATAACCTTCTAGCGAAGGTTATAAAAAGCAGAAATTTTAACACGAAGAATGTTGACTCAACCTGCACTTTATAAATACTTTAATCTTCTTGACAGCCTTTAGTGACTCTTACTTTGAACATAAAGGAGTACCAACAGTGTCAGGATACATTTCCGGATTTTAGATATTAATGGCCAGTTGTCCCTTTTCTGTGACTAGTGATAAAATCATGTAACACTGAAACTTTTTACTGGAAGATTTTTTTTTTTTTTACTTTTGTAACAATAGGATTCTAGAAAACTACATAATAAAGTGAAAGAGTGGATGTCAAAGGAGAGAGACACAAATGAATCTGTTGCAGAGTGCAAGTGAAAATCTGAACCTCGCAAAGAGAACCACCACATACTGAATACCTACTCGATGACAGTCACTGTGGTTGGTAGTTTGCATGGTTTCTTAGTCAGCTTTCGCAAGAATGTACTGATAATTTCAACTTTATAATCAGGAAATCATTATTCAAAGGTATAATTTCTACAAACATAATTTCAAACCCAGATTTGTCTCTCTTCCCATATTTTCTTCTGCTATATATCTCAGGGATATTTGCATTATGACAGTAATTGTGCTTTTATAGATGTGAATAGAATTTCTTATACTACTTTCGCTGATCCCGAGTCACCCTTTCCTTAATAATTCTCTGGATCTAGGGTATAGCAATCACCTTGACACTATAAAAGAGCTCTAAACTAGAGATAATTTTAAACTACTGAGAAGAATTTACTGTCAAGATTGACAAGGGAGTTCCAGCTTTCAGTTCAATTTAGCAAGTCTATATTAAATATCTACTATGTTTTCGTCACTGAGGAAATGAATAAGACATGGACTGTGACTTCAAATTATTCAGAGACTTTGGAACAGGAAGAAAAACAATCTTTCGTATCTATGTTTGTGATGTCTGTAATTTACAAAATCATACTATATAAAAGGTTCTAGTACAATAACTCATAGTAGATGTCTATTGAATTCATCTCCAAAACTCATTCATTATTTTTATCTCAAAGAAATAAACATCTATCTGTTTCACAATTTACCAGAGAATCAATCAAAAAAGGAGATCTAGGAAAAGCATTAAGAGGCTAGTCTCACTTCATTTATATTTCCAACAAGAAGGGAAATTAGTAATAAAGACATTCTCCCATTTATGGACAGCTTGGGTTTTAAAGAAAATTCATTTTTGTTAAGTCAAAAATGGTACTCCACAAGGAAGATGGCACTAGCTCTTAGTTATCAGGCATGACTGACATACTTTTTCTCTTATGTACAGCCCTTTCTATAAAATACTTTAGGTTAACATATTAAAAATAGAGAAATTTCCATAAAGATTTACAGGCATGAAAAATTTCAAATGTAAAATAATAAAAGTATACTAATAAAAATAATATTTTAGAAATTAAGAGAAATTGCTGTGCTAGTTTCAGAACAAAAGAAGTTCTGAAATATTAGGTAATGAGCATTAAGCATTAGAAAAATTGAGAAGCTACAATCTGTTGGTAAGCCAGTCTGCAGAGAGAAACTGGGCAATTTAGTGACTTAAGTGTAGCTCTGTCTCAATAAAATAAAATAAAATTCAGCATGAAGCTGCATAAACAGGCCCTCAGTTTAATTTCCAGTACCACAAAAATAAAATTAGGTATTTTTTTATAGTTACATCTAACATCTAATTTGTGTATAAGTAAGCAACAGAGAACTTAGAACTAACTATCCTGGTCAAAACTGTTACACATTTAGTTACAACAAGAATATCTGGTTGTGACTTGAGTTTTATTTAATTAGTAAGACCAGAGAGAGAATTTTCATGATGGCTCATCCCATCTACTATAGAAAATCTATAATCTGTTCAGCTATATCTTGACCATCGCACATAAAATAAACAAAATTTCCTACTGAATTTATAAATATAATAATACTATATGAAATAATTATCTCCTGGCTTCACATTTCATATCTTCTTATTTTGGTTTTGTTAGAGGCTCAGCATTGCCAACTGACCATAAATTGCTGCCATTTGTTAAATTCACTTGTGCATGTTTCTTCTCACACTGCATTCACCGCCCGCAAAAAAATGCATCCACGTCAGTGGGATCAATAACTATCCACGAATCCCGGATTCATACCTCTAGCCCTGGCCTCTCCATTGAGCTGCAGATCCTTATAGTTCAATTGACTTTTTGACACTTCGCATAGCTCTTTCTAAAAGTGGCTCAACAAATAAACGTTACTGAGTTTGAGGTTGTGCACTCCTCCTAAAGGATTCAGGGTTTTTCTCATCTTGAACAAAGAAATCAACGAAAAATGCCAAAAGCAGTGGCAAAATTTATTTGAAAAAGTAAAAGGGTGAGGGAGGAACTGACGAGGAGAAAGCAAGATAAAAGTACACCCTGCAGGAAGCGAGGTGGGCTATCATGAGGAAAGCCAAGATAGCAAACATTTCTTGGTGTCTGTGCCCTTTCATACTGTCCAAATTTCAAGGAAACCCAAGAGAACTTCTACATACAGGTCCTGGGATGCAGTGCTGGGGTCCCATGGTTAGGCCATCTCTGTAAACCTGCGCAAGCTTTTGCGAGAGGTCTGTGGGCAGAGCTTCAGGAATCTTTCTGCACATGTGTTCCGGGATCTTGTAATTAACAGGTCACACCCACTTCCCCAGCCAGTTTTGCCACACCTTAATCTCCCATGTCACTTCCATTTGGATCAGTAAAAGGAACCTGAAACTTAAAAAGTTGAAATTTGAATTCCTAAGTGAACCATCATCTTCCCCGAGGGGCAGCCAAATAGATTCTCTTTCATTGTTTCCTATTTTGTTAATTAGAACCACTGTTCATCTAATTAAAAACTCACCACTAATTCTTAATAGACTCTCCCCGTCACTTCTTGAATATAATCCAATAACAAATGTTGCTGATTTATCTCCTATCCTTCATATCTGCTCATTTTTTTTCAATCCTAACTGTGCTGTATTGATTTGAAGCTACCATCAAGAGATTCTTGTCTGTCTTCTGCAATATTCCAGAAATAGATACTAGCTGGAATAATCATTTCAACCTAAAAATTTGTTCATGTTGCAGCTGCCCATTAACCTCCCCCTTTAAATGTTTCAATTTGCAATACTTAGGTACTTTAAATACTATCTCATTAAGACACTGACAAAAATCTATGACATGATATATGAACACTTGAATTTTCCTGCTCTACTTATCTAGCTAGCTTCATACTGAACCATGATAACCTCCATTACTGCCTTCTAGCTGCACTCACGTTCTTTCAGTTTTTCACAGATACCACAGTGTTTCTTGCATAAGGCCATTTAATGTAATGTTCCCTTTGCCTGGAATGCCCAGCCTCTCATCATCTACTTCAGGCTCAGTCAACTATTGTATTTGTATTTGTATCCTCAAGAATTCATATATTGAAACTTAATCTCCAGTGCAGTTTTGTTTTCATATGGGACATCTGGAAGGTGATAGGTAAAACAAGTTGAGCCTTATTATTAGTGATCTTATAAAAGAGGCCAAAAAGAACATGTCTGTCCCATCTGCCATGTGAGGATACTGCTAGACAATGCCATCTTCGAAGCAGAGAGTGAGGCTTGATCAGATACTGAATCTGTTGGTTCCCTTTTCTTCACTTTCTCAGTTTTCAGAGTGCTGAACAATTAATTTTTTGTTGTTTATAAACTAATAATTCTAAGGTTTTTTTTTTTTTTTCTTTTTTAATAGCAGCACACACAAGCTAAGAAATCTCCTACTTATCGTTTCAGTTCAAAATTCTTTTATTCAGGGATGCCCTGTTTGACAACTCAATCTAAGGGACATCTTTCTGTTTTATTTTTCCAATACTATCTGCCCCCATATCTAGAAATTAACAGCATTATAATTAGACATTTATTCGATTGATTCTTTGGCCAATGTCTGTATCCTTTGCTAAACTCTGCGTTGCAAGATAAGCACGGCCTTTACTGTTTTATCCACAATTGTATGCCTATTGCCTAGACCGGTGCCTAGCAACAAAATAAGCTTTGATTATACATCCGTGGGGTACAAGATCACAAAAAAGATGTATGACACTAAAAAGTTTCAGATTTATATCAACAATTTTGGTTTTCATTTTTTAAAAACTGGTAACAATATATTTTTAAATAGCCATGAGATATAGCTATGAAACCTAAATACCATTTAACAAATTCAGCATTGAGTGCATCTATCTTCTCTAGTCATCTACTTTTCTACGGGCCATGTGCGATATCAGTTTTAAAAGCACCAGTAGCAGGTGCTGTGAAGAAGCCAGTTATTTCTTGAGAGTCACGCTTGTTTTACTTGGGGTAAGTGATAGAAGTCCACACCCAATTTTGTCCTATCACCACAAGGATTATCCTTAATCCTACTTCTTGCACTTTTTAAAATCATCTTAAGAATCATTATTATGCTAAATACAAGATAAATCCACCCAAAATGTCTGTATTGTCATTTCCACAACTTTAGAAGGACTAAAATAATCTTTCCCAGTAACAGTCTTCTGTAGGAAAAAAAGAAAAAAAGTCATTCTGATACTTCTTCAAAATAAGAAAGTATGTATTCAAAATTATTGAAATAGAAGTCAAGGTGCATCCATTTATCTATAAATATCTCAAGTCCATCCTTTTTTATGGCAGAGTAATACTCCTTTGTATAGAAAAACCACATCTTCTTTAGCCATTCATTATGCACCTTGAGAACACACTCTTAAATTAAATAAATCAGACACACATGAGTACATATCAAATTGTTTCTCTGATATGAGAAAGCATAAGTATAAATAAGGACAAAAAAAGTATAATACATACTAAGTAAAAGAAAGATAATATTCAATAGGGAGGAGAATTAGAAAGGGGGGGAGAAGGAAAGGAAAAAGAAAAGAAAGGAAAAAGGAGAAAAATGTAAATAAAGCTACAGTAAATAGGGAAGAGAGAGGGAGTGGAAGGGAGGGGTGGAGAAGAAGGGGGAAACCGAGATGTATCATGAACAGGTACAAATTAACTATGATGAATGTGATCACTACGTATGCAATGTACCAATACATGTTCTTCGTAAATAAAAAATAAATTAATTAATTAAACAAACAAACAAAAAAAAAGAAATAGAAGTCAGGACTATCACAATGAGGGAGAGAGAAGTTGAACTAAATTCTGCAACAGCTAAGATTTATGTCCAAAAAGCAGAGCGAGGGGAACAACAGATAAAAATTACTAAGAACTGTGTTAAATAACAGAGATGGAAGATTTTTGATGAATCGACTCAATAGCATTTTTATTAAACCCACAACAAAGATTTAGATATCCAAGGGTGGTAGATGAAACATTTTATCAGGTATCAGATGTCAGTAGATTCTCATTAAACTAACTTAGCAAATTTTTTTTTTCTAAAAGCTGGACTCAGAAGATGAAGTTTGAGGCCTGTTGAGAACAGGGTTCAGAGGAATCAAATTAAAGTTTGATCAAGAAGAAAATGTTTGGCACTTTCCATGACACATTTTTAGTTCATATATTCAAACCTATCTCTATTACTAATCAATTGCATTGTCTCTACCTTATATTATGAAAACTTGAAACCTTATGAAAAGTAAGAGATGTACCAGCATATACTCTTTTACCTTAACTTCTATATCTGTAAATGGTAGTGATTATTACCTAATTCAAAAGGTTGTTATATGCAGTATATGAGTTACTTGTAAAGCAAATGGAACATTAATTACCACATAGAAAAATCTATATGAAATTCCGTTCAACTCTATAAAAGAAAGAACACATCAGCGAGGCTCATAAGTAGATATATTATTGGCTAGACGATCCAGTGGAATGTCAATGGATAGTATGAACTAAAGATTTCTTTGATCAAATGCATTTGTTATGAATCAGCCAAAGTTTTTTTTTCTTTTTCTCAATACAGATGGAAATCACCATATTAACATGCCACTAAAGGGGTCCATGTGGTTCCTCGAAGAGGAGGTAATGGCACCAAACTTGCCTCCCACCATCAAGTAAGTTTATTTATTTTAATCAGTGAGAGACATAGGCAGATTTATTAGGTGGAGTTAGAAAGTAAAACATAGGGACGGAGTTTTCACTGAGGAGCTAAAGGAGGCACAGCTTTGATAATCAGATAGACCCAATTAAAAAAAGAATGGGAGTAAGTTTGTAGCTTCACTGGGGCAGGCTAGCAGATGGCAACTTCCTCTTGTTGTGTCATGAGTGGGACCTCATATTTTAAGGGATTTAGTCCTAGTGTAAGTTACGAACTAGCAGCCATGCTCACTTTTGGAGAGATCTTGGAATGTCCCTGCGTGGCCCTTGCAGTAAGAGCTGAGGATAAAGACAGGGCATGTTCCATACACTGTTAGCAAGAGAGGGTAAGAAAAAAGACATGTCCCCACTTTAATGGGTAATAGGTCATGGATTAAGGCCTGAGAGTCCATGTTTCCTTTTCCATGAGAGGTACCTGTCCTATTTCAACTTGAGGAATTTTTGATGGAAAAAAAAGATCTTTTTTGTTTTTTTTTTTTTTTTTAGTACAAGATTCCCCAAAACTTTAAGGTACATTATGAATCAGTGGATCTAGTGTCCCATACTTTGGAAATAGTGTCATAAGAAATTTCCAAGATGTGGCTGGGGTGCTTGCCTAGCATGTGCTTGCTGCTTCCTGCCTGCCCTACCATGGACTATTTCTCCTCTGTGGTGCCCCTCTGCCATGCTGCACTGTCTTGGAGCCAGCTGGCTATAAACTTAAACTGCTACAAACTGTGAGCTACAATAACCTTTCCTTCTTTAATTTGTGAGTATCTGGTATTTGGTCACAGCAATGAGAAAATAATGAAGACAGTGTCATAATGATTTCTTAGTGTTATGCCAATTTTGGTACACATGTGATGAGCACTGCTATAGATTTTAATGTGTTTTATTAAATAATAAAGAACTATTAAAATCATTTAATATATATTGTGGAAAAAGCTAACAATTGTGCAAGCACTTAAACATTTACCATACAGTTTTTAAAATAGAGACTTATTATTATTTAAATTATATTTTGCGGCATCTGCAGTTCTGTTGTGTTTCTTCTCTTCTTAGAATTAAATACTATCCTAAAATTTGTGTTTATCATACTCTTGGTTTCCTTTACAGTTTTATCATAACTATTAATCTCCCTAAATAACACATTATATAATTTTTAGTCCTCAAACTTTCTATACAAGGAGTCATACAATAGGCACTTATTTAGCAACTTGCTTTTCCACTCAAAATTATTTTTCTGAGTTTGGTTTTGTTTGTATCAATGAGGGCATAGTGTCGAAAACAAACAAACAAAATATCCCAGCTACTTTGCCCACAAAGAAACTAATTAATTTTCTGCTTCTAAAATTTTTGTTGTGGAAATATAGCCTGATGGGAAATTTTCCTACAGGGAAATATAGCCTGATGTTTATTTTCAAGTAAACATCACAGGAAAGAAACCTACTTTAAAGTGACTCACCAGAACACTCACCTGTGTCACAATCAGGAAGGGAGAGTGATAGTTAACTGTATTGTCAGCTTGAATAAAAACAGCTAGATGTATTATTGGCAAGATTAGTTTAACACAGTTTTTGGGGTGTCTGGATGATTGATTTACTGAAGGGAGAAGACCCATCCTGGATGTGGGTGATATCAACAAATATGATTGTAGCCTGAATGGAATAAAAAGAAAGAGAAGAAGGAAGGCTTCCTTTTTGCTTCTTCAGAGGAGCTCTAGTCTTCACTATAACATTTGGATAGCTGCCTCTAGCCTTCCAGCACAGACTGTTCTGTTTTCCAATGCAGACTCTTCAACTTCCCAGTATTGGACATGCAGGGGACTCTGCACTGAACTCCGTGCCTTCAACTTTTGACTGGCTTCTCCACTCTCCTGTGCTCAGATGGCCCTTTTGCATCCTTCCATCCCTGCCATCCCTGACTCTGCAGGCAGCCATTGTAAGCCTGCTTCGAAACCCCTTTATATAACATATATATATATATATCATATGTGTGTATATATAT
>PVJO010018184.1:0-37835 GCA_004026905.1 Hystrix cristata | reverse complement strand
GCCCCACAGTTGTTGTTTTTTAATTCAAGCTCACAGTTCAGAGGGCTCCGTCCATGCTGGGTGGCTCCTCTGCTTTTAGGCCTACGGTGAGGCAGAAACATAGTGGTGGAAGGGACTAGGGGAGGAAAGCCGCTCCCTTCACAGCAGCCAGGAAGCAGAGAGAGCCAGAGAGAAGGGGGGGTGTCCCAAGGTCACGCCCCCATGACCCACTCCCTTCCCCCACCCCTGCCCCCTAAATTTCCATCACTTCCCAACAATGGCATCAGATTATGATTTTATCAGTGGATCAGTTCAGCAATTTAGCGCCCACATGATCCAGTCACCTTCTGAAAGTCCATCCTCTGAATACGTAAGGCTGTTGTGGTGGTGGTTGTCATTGTCGTTGTTGTTTTGAGACAGGGTCTTGCTATGTGGCCCAGGTTGGCCTTGAACTCACTGGGTAGCCCAGGCTGGCCTCGAACTCACAGCAATCCTCCTGCCTCAGCCTCCCCAGTGCTAGGATTACAAGTGTGCACCACCACACCCTGGTTGGATGTTTAGGTTTCTAATAGAATGTGAGCCAAGGCCAGTGAGCAGCCTCACCCTCCACACCACACTCAAAGGTTGTTCTTTTTAAAAACAGGCAGCGGTGTGTAATTCAGGTTGGCCTTGACTTTGTAGAGATTCTCCCGACTCGTGCTTTTGAGTGCTAGGATTGTAGGTGTGCACAACCATACCTGGCTCCATGAATACAAAAGATGGGTTTTTTTTGTTTTTTGGGGGGTGCTGGGGATCAGACTCAGGGCCTTGTGCTTGCAAGGCAAGTACTCTAGCCACTGAGCCAAATCCTTAACCCTAAATACATAAAATTTTTTAAGGACATTTTGGAAGTAAATCATAACAACCACTAAGCAGAAGGAAGAGGCTGTGGCTCCTGGTAGAGTGCTTGTCTAGCACGTGAGGCCCTGGATGAGATTTTCCCCAGCACCAGGAAAAACCAAAAAGAAGAAACTTTCCATGAAAGTGACAGGGAAAAGCTCCACGATAAATTAAATTTAAAAAGGCACGGAACAGTGTGCATGGCACACTACCATTTGTGTAAAAAAAAAAAAAAGAGAGAAAGAAAAAAGAGAACCAAACGAACACAGATTTTGGTTTTGGTGCCGGGGATCAGACTCAAACTAAATCCCAGACCAAACAAACACGGTCTATGGATGGCTTTAATTTTGTTCTTGCAGGTGATTCTGATTCTCCACAGTGCAAAACACGCCCCGGACTCGCAGCCCCTGGAGAGTCCGAGTGAAGAGGAACCTCTGCCGCCTTGCCGTGCGGCTCCCTGCTCCTCCAGGCTGTCAAGTGAGGGCTTCGGGTTTGTTTCCTTCTTTTTTTTTTTTTTTTTTTTTTTTGTGGTGCTGGGGATCGAACTCAGGGCCTTGGACTTGCTAGGCAAGCACTCTACCACTGAGCTAAATCCCTAACCCCTTATTTTTCAGGTTTTTTTGGTGGGGAGGTGCTGGGGATGGAACTCAGGGCTTTGTGCTTGCCAGGCAACTGCTCTACCACTGAGCTAAACCTCCAACCCCCTATTTTTGTTTTTTGAGACAGGGTCTTGCTGTGCAGTTCAGGCTGGTCTTCAACTCACTATATAGCCCAGGCTGGTTTTGAACTCGAAGTGATTCTCCTGCCTCAGCCTCCTGAGTACTGGAATTACAGGTGTGCATTACCACGCCTGGCTGTTTTGTTTTTTGGTTGGTGGGTTTTGTGGTACATGAGAGGAGCAGCCAGACTGTTCACAGTGCTTAACATGGAGCTGCAGCCCCAGTTCAAACCCTGCCACGTTTTCTTGTGTCTCATTATGGGAGTGGAGCAGGCGGGATTAACACGGTGTATTCCCTTTTCTATATTTGGCCTAGTGGCAAATCCAGGAAGCCTGAGTCTTAGTCAAAAGACAGAATATAAAAGAAGAGGGCTGGGTGGGGGGTTTAGCTCAAGTGGTAGAGTGCTTGTTGCCTAGCAAGTCCAAGGCCCTGAGTTCAAGCCCCAGTACACCCCCGCCAAAAAAAAGTAGAGAGTTAAACCACAGAAGCAGGAGGCGCATTTCTTCATTTTACGGAAAGGAAAGCTAAGACCCTGCTCTCCAAAACTGATGCCTCTAATGGAAGTGTCAGGACTTTTTTTTCTTTTTTTTGTGGTTCCGGGGATCGAACTCAGGGCCTTGTGCTTGCAAGGCAAGCACTCTAATCACTGAGCTAAATCCCCAGCCCCAGGACTTTTATTTAAAGCGATAAAGAGAGATACATGTGGAAGCAAGGACGGAAGAGAGGGCACTGGCCATGTCGAGAGTCCTTGTCTGAAACCAGGTATGGTGGCACAGGACAGTGAGCCCGGCTCCTCATGACTTAATAACAGCCTGCCTCAAAATAGGGAAGTCAAAAGGGCTGGGGATCCGGGCGTGGTGGTGCATACCTGTAATCCCAGCAGTCGAGAGGGTGAGGCAGGAGGATCAGGAGTTGGAGTCCAGCCGGGGCAATTTAGCAGGACCCTTTCTCAAACTAGAAAATAAAAAGGGGGTTGGGAATTTAGTTCCAGTGGTAGACTGTTTATGTAGCAAGTACAAGGCCCTGAGTTCGATCCCCAGCACCAAACAAAAACTAAAAAAAAAATAAAAAGGTTGCGGATGTAGCTCAGCGTGAGGCCCTGTTCATGCCCCAGGACTGAGGAAGAAAGATGGATCCAGTTGTAGCAGCTACTAGTACCTTATTTCCTTTCATGACTGAATGGTATTAGATGCGTATGTGTGTCGTTTTATTCATCCGTTATCAGCAGCTGGTGAACACATGGATTGTTGCCTCTTTTTGGCTCCTGGGAATGGTGCTGCTGTGAACATTTGTGAACAAACTTAGCGTGGGCACGTGGTTTTGTTTCTCTTGGTACATTCCAAGGCGTGGTCCTGCCGGCCATATGGTAACTCTATGTTCAGCACTTTCTCTTTTTCTTCACAGTTCTGAGCAATGAACCCAGGGTCTTGACACTGAGCTACATCTCCAGTCCTTTTTTACTTTTGAGACAGGATCTCGCTAAATTGCTACATTACCCAGGCTGGGCTGCAATTTGCAATCCTCCTGCCTCAGCCTCCCAGAGTCCTGGGATTATGGGTGTGGGCCACCTCACCTGCCTGAACTCCCCTGCTCTGTCTGTTTCCCATTGACTTGCTGTAGTGTTTATTCGGTCCCTCATTGGTCCTTCATCAATCCGGGAGCCAGGTGCCATCCTCACTTCCATTTTACAGATTAGAAAATGCAGGTCAGAGAGGGGCCCAGGGCACACACCAGGGAAGGACAGCTCAAAACTGACCTGGGCCAGCTCTCGCCGAAGTCACCACGCTGTAGGCGCTGGGATGTTTCCAGGGAGCCTGGGGCCTCGTCCCACGCCATCCTCCAGCGCAAGGAACCTGGCTTCTGGGGCTGCTCACTGAGACCCCGGGGAAGACCTCTCTGCCTTCGGCCATGGCAGGGAGTCTGGTGGTCACCGGGTGGGGACACAGCAGGCTCCTGCAAGGACGCTGGCCCAGTCCAGGCAGAGACTCCGGTTCCTTCCCCTGTCACCTGCTAGCTGAGCAGCCTGGGGCAGGTGACTCGACCTCTCTGAGTCTTGGTGCACCCACGTGTGATATGGGAACCATCACAGGGCCCTCAGGGCGGCGACGAGCACCATCCCACCTAACGTGTGTGCAGGGCCTACTGCAGTGAGGGGCACCAGTTAGGTTTGTTATCATTAAGAAGGCAGGAGGTCTCCTCAAGTGCCAAGTGAGGTGCTTTGGGTTTTATCTCGGAGGCCATGGGGAGCTATCGAAGGTTTTATAGCAGAGGTGCAACGTGATCAAGATTTGAAGCTCTCTCTGAGCAAGGTCAGCACAAGAAGCAAGCTGAGCAAGCTACCCGGTTGTCTGTGGCTGACTACAGTGACCTGGCAGCCAATTTGTGATTCTTCATTATGTTTGGGAAACAAACTAAAAAATTTTGGTTACATTTTAAAATTGGATCTAAGCAGGTGTGGTGGCGTATGTGTGTAATCCCAGCACTTGGGAGGCTGAGGCAGGAGGATCACCTTGAGTTCGAGGTCAGCCTGGACTATATAGTGAGACTCTGTCTCAAAAAAAAAACAAACCAAACCCCAAAACAACAGCAGGTCTAAGTCAGGCACAGTGACACATGCCTGCCATCTCACCTAATTGGAAGGCTGAGGCAGAAGAATCCCTTGTTTTAAGAGTTCAAGACTAGTCTGGGGAACAACACAGTGAGACCCCATCTCAAAACAAAAACAAAACCCCGAATCGAACAGCAATCAGACAGCCTCCCGAATTGAACAGCAATCAGACAGCCTTGCACTCTGCTTCCCAGAATCTGCAGCTCCAGACTCCCAGACAGACAGAAGGCGGGAGGGCTCCGAGGCTCCCCACCTGGCCAGGCCCACAGCCCTCCCCACAGGGCCGAGATCCAGGTTGGGCGGAGGGGCGGGGGCCGAGTCCCGTTATCAGGGCCGCGGGCAGGCTGCACCTACCATCTGAGGCACGGAGCCGCGCGCGCCCCAGCTCCAAGCTTTGGGCTGAGCGCAGCTGTACCGCGGCGTCCCTGCTGGCCTGGAGGGTCCGAGGGCTGGTGGCAGGGGACGTGGGTCCCCAGAGGCTCAGGGTCCCATCTGTGCATCAGGCAGCCCGGATCGGGCATGGTCTGAAGGTGTCCTCTCCGCTGGGCGCTGGGGACCTCGAGGGACCCCTTTGACCGTCCTTCTTGTCTCTCCAGCCTCCATCCTCCTCTGACATTAGCGTCAGAAACCACCGCGGGCTCCTCTCTGTCCACCTGGCCTGAGAAAGAGCCTGAGTGCGTGGGGGCCACACCTGAGTCCTGGCAGGGCGAACACAAGCCAAAAGGGCGGGGAGGAGGCCAGCCTGGGAGGCAGAGTCCTGAGTCTGAGCATTTTGTTCTGGGGATGCTTCTGGATGAGCCAGCCGTTTTTGCTTTAGTTTAAATTAGTTTGAATTGGGTTTCTGGTATTTACAACCACGACCCTGACAAACACAGGGAGAATAACAATGCTAACAACTTTTCCTTCTTTCTTTCTTGGTTTGTTTTTTGTTTTTGTTTTTGTGTGTTTTTTTTTGTGCTGGGGAATCGAACTCAGGCCTTGTGCTTGCAAGGCAAGCACTCTAATCACTGAGCTAAATCCCCAGCCCCTTTTTCTTGGTTTTTTGAGACAGGGTCTCGCTCTGTAATTCAGGCTGATCTTGACTGGTGATCCTCCTGCTTCAGCCTCCCTAGTGCTGAGATTACAGGTGTGCATCACCACGCCCCGCTTTCACTTTTCACTTGTTTTAATAATTTATTTAGTCATGGGTTTTTTTTTTCTAGCTTTTCAATTTAATTTTTAAATATAGTTTAAGTACTGCTGTTTAACAGCTGACTTGCCAGCTTCCTGAGGAACTGCATGCGTTCTCAGGTGCTGCCCTTCTGCTCTGGTGGCCTGAGCTGTGGGGGGAGGACCCCGCCGTGCGGACTGTGCAGAGGAAAACAGCGGCATCAAAGCCAGAACACTCAAATGGGTTTTCTCTCTCTCCCATCAGAGTCGCGTCAGAGGCTCCACTGCTTGCATAAGGCCAGCATGAGTTACCCACGCTACTGATCCCCGCCAGGCCCGACCTGTGTCCGTGCCATGCAGAGTCCCCAGGCCTGAGGACATCTCCACCTCTCAATTTGGAGTGCGTCATTCATGCTTGGTCAGGACAAGAAGGGAGTTTGTTTTGGCCTCTGATTTACTTACTTCCCTGCGGTCCATTGCTCAACCGCTCTGAGCCCTCCTCCCCCACTGCTTACCACTATGGAAAACTGTGACAAGTCTGTCACCTACCATGTGGGGATGCTATGTGTCCTATGCTTTGTATTCAGCCTAACAACCCTCTGAGGGTGACCTCATTATACCCGTTTTACAGTTGAGGAAACTGAGGCTTGGCAAGGCTAAGCAATTCAGACCAGTAGGTGGAGTTGGGATTTGTTTCTTCTCAGCCTCAATCCTGGTTCCTCACTTTTTTAGGGGTCTCACTGCCTCTGGAGACCTTCAAGATTTTGTTTAGCTTGTTTGTTTGTTTTCAACATGGGGTTTAGCTATGTAGCCCAGGCTGGCTTTGAACTCACGGTGACCCTCCTGCCTCAGCCTCCTGAGTGCTAGGATTATAGGCATGTGCCACCACGTCCGGCTGCACTTTTTAGTATTGGGGAATTCTGTGGCATTTTTATTGAAGATTAGTATACATGGAAAGCTGCATCTGAGTGTGCAACTCTGCATTTTTACAAATGGAACATCTTGAGATTTGCTACGTACACGAACCAGCCCCCCTGCTGCGAGATGGATGGAATAAAGCACGTACTAATAAAAATAAAACTGACTGTCATCTCTTGCTAAACCAACTCGGGTATTTTATTTTGTTTATCAGAATAGAAACAGGGCTGGGGTGTGGCTCAGGGCAGAGCAGTCACCTTGCACGCTCCAGGCATCACCAGCACCACGGAAGAGGAGGCAGAAGAAAGCAAAGAGAACAAACTCATTGGTAACCCTTTACCCATAAACACCTGCTGCCCGTGCCCCCCCGCACACAGGCAGATGCTTCTCTGTACGTTTTGCTAACGTTATACTTCGCTGATGGCAATCGGCACATTTGGCATTAGAGCAGCGTCTGTCTCATTTGACTGTCGCACTTGAATGTAGTTTTGTGATCTTTTCTTGGTGTTGGGGATTGGACACTGGCCTCATGTGTGCTAAGCAGGCTCTACCTCTGAGCTGCCCCCCCAGCCTGATTGCTTTATTAAATTACTGTGAGCCAGCAACACACTTGTGATCCTAGCACTCAGGAGGCTGAGGCAGGAGGGTCGCTATGAGTTCAAGCCCAGCCTGGGGTGCATGGTGAGTTCAAGGTCAGCCTAGACTACACAGTGAGAGCTGTCTTGATAAAACATGATTGTTTATTATATAGTTCTCTGTATCTTATTTTTTCAAATGTATAAATATTGGTGTTCATGCTGAATCTTCTGTTTGTCCCACCAAATCTTTTCTCTCCCTCCCACAACCCCTTGCCTTCAACCGCCAATGGTCCAGCAGAAGAGCAAAAGGTTGGGGTATTTAGTCCCTGGTTCCCTCCCTGCCAGATGTTGTTTTGGCACAGCTGGGCCCCCTACTGAAGGCCACAGTCCTGTGGGGTGGCCATGGCTCCCTCTAGATTCCCAGCTGCTGCCTTGCTGCCTTAATCTGTTTTCTTTTGCTGTAACAAAATACCTGTGACTGAGTAATTTATAGAGAATGAAGGTTTCTCCAGCTCATGGTTCTGAGGTGGAGAGGTTGGGGTGAAGGGGCCACATCAACAAGGCCTTCTTGCTGGGCATCTCTGTGCAGAGTCTCCAGGGGGTATAAGGCATAGCAGGGCTGTGAAAGGGATGTGTTGGAGGGACAGAACCAACCTGGAGTCCATCACCAATGACAAGCCACACCCCTTCCTCAGCATCTCATGGTGGGTGTCAAATTGCACCTTGGATTTTATTTTATTATTTTATTTTTTTTTTTTTGGTGCTGGGGATCGAACTCGGGTCCTTGTGCTGCACCTTGGATTTTAGTGGTGACTTTCAGACCACAGCGCTTTCCCACCCCTTCAGGTGTGCTGGCTCTGTCTGTCCACGCAGGCACTGAAGGAGGAGGGGACAACACTCGTGCCGGGCAGTGTCTGTGGACCAGGGGAGGGTCTGGGAGGCCACCCAAATGGGGCAACAGCAAGTAACACTGTGGTTCTTTGGATGACTGGAGACCAGGCCAGGGGCTGCTGCAGTCAGGGAAAGCTGGTGGGGGGCGGAGGTCAGGGGCGCAGGTGGCAGTGGAGCCAAGGGTGGCAGAAAGGACAGAGTCCATGTGGCTGTCAGTCACAGTCCTGCCTACTGGCACCGAAATCCAGTGACTCCAGAGCTCCAGTTCAGACGGTAAAACTGACAGTGCCGGTCTCACCCCCTTTTTATTTGGGAAGAATTTCAGACTTCACAGGAGTTGCAAGATAGGTAGTTGCAAATATATGTTCATATTATTTCGGAACAATTTGAAAACAAGTCACCTCTCTCTCAATATGCCATTCAGGTTGGCCTTGAACTATGTGACCTGGAACTTGCTGGCGATCTTCCTGCCTCAGCTTCCTGAGTGCTGGGATTACAGGCGTGTGCCACCGTCCCTGGCTAAATTGTCTCTCTTGTCCCTAAATACTTCAGGGTGTGTTTCCTAAAGACATTATTTTATACGACCACAATTCAAGTAATAAGATCAAGAAATTTACTACTGATACTATACATGCATATTCAAATTTCTCCAAATTGTTCGAACATGTATTTTATAGCTTTTATTTTCAGTACTAAGGATGGGACCCAGGGTCTTCACACTGAGCTACATCCCAAACCTTTTTCTTTTTTAATTTTTCATTTTGAGACAGGGTTCTTGCTAATTCACAAAATTTCCCAGGCTGGGTTCCACCTCCAATGCCTCCTGCCTCAGCCTCCCAGAATGCTAGGATTACAGGCATGTGCCACCTCACCCGGCTTCTTTTGTAGTTTTTCTTTCTTTCTTTTTTTTTTTTTTTAGTTCTCCTGCGGCGAAAAGAAAGAAAAATAGGGTCCCATCAAGGAATACAGATTGTATTGTATTAGGTGTTGCATCTCTAATTTTTTTTCCCCCCTCTCCCAGGGATCAGCGAGGGAACCGCTGAAGGATTCCAGGGACCCCGCCCACCACTATAGCTCCGCCCTCGCTTAGCCCCGCGCCCGGATAGCGGCGGTGTTTTGGCTCACGGCGGGAGCCGTAGCCAAGGTCTCCTCCGGCGTCCGTGGCCGCGCAGCCCAGCGTCCAAGCCCAGGCCGAGGTTCATGATGTCGGATGACGAAGCCAGGCAGAGCGGAGGCTCCTCGGAGGCCCGCGCGGCGGCTGTCAGCGACATTCAGGAGCTGATGCGGCGCAAGGAGGAGATCGAGGCGCAGATCAAGGCCAACTATGACGTCTTGGAGGGTGTGAGTGTGGCCCGGGCTCGGGGCCTCGATCTTTCTGCCCGCGCGGCCCGGGCGCTGGTTCCGGCCCAGCCTGGTCTCTGGCGCCTTTCCTGGGTGCCCGGTTCCCTGCATAGCTCGTTCCGTCCTCTCAACGGCACTTGGCGTCGGGAGCGGTTGTTTCCCCCACTTTGGGGAGGAGGAAGCGGAGCGTGACTTAAACCTGTTTAGGTCACAGGGCTGGATATCTGCAGCGGCGGGAGATGGTCCCCGCCACGGTGGAGCGGTCGACAGTGCCTGTGTGCTTTGATAACTATGGCAGAAGTGCTGCCTTTTCCCTCCAAAAAATGTGCATGTAATTTAATAAGTGATATTTAACTCAACGTATTTGCAAACACACCCCAGGTCAGAGCATTGTGTGTGTGTGTGTGTGTGTGTGTGTGTGTGTGTGTGTGTGTGTGTTTGAAATTTACTATGTAGTTCCGGCGTGCCTTGAACTCACTGTGTGGCCTAGGCTGCCCTTGAACTCAAGGCAATCTTCCTGACTCAGCCTCGGTACAGCAGGGATTACAGGCATGCACCGCCACACCTGGTGTATCAGAGCTTCTTAAACTCCAGTATTTGTGAGAGTCGCTTGGGAATCTTGTTAAAATGTCAATTCCGATTAGTGCCGCGGACTCTGGGTATCTAGCTGCCCCAGCCATGCGGATGCTGGTGGTACAAGGGCCGAGCTTTTAGCCACAGATGAGGCTCGTTGTCCTTAAAAGGAGGAAACTGAGGCCCAGAGTTGGGCAGATGCTTGCCCAGTTCAGCAAAAGCAGTGGCAGAGTTGGTGCCTGGGTCTGCCCCAACACTAAGTGGATAGGTTTTGTTTTGTTTTGTTTTGTTTTTAATGGCGCCTAGTGCCATTAAAGGAGGTCACCTAGCGCAGACCAACCTGCAGAGGAAGTTAATTCCACTCAAATAGGCTGGGCCAGGATGCACTTAGGTAACAGGAGCAAGCTTAAAGGAGGCCGGGCTGTCATTTTCTGCATGCTGCCCATGCCTGAAGGATGATGGTTTGTGTGTTGTATCATGAAGTCCTCACAATCACACTTTGAAGCTGGTGTTTACCCATCAAGCAGAAAGGGGAAGTCACTACTCAGTCCAGAGTGGGAGTCGGACCTCCAGCCTGGTAAATCCTGAACCTGTACTTTGAAGCAGGCTGCCAGCAACTTCTAAAATCTGTGCTACTTTTCTACTCCAGGCCGAACCACACTCCTCTTCTAGGTTGTTCCTTTGATACTGGCCCACTTGTTTACTTATGTAATTTTGTTTTAAAAGGAAAATTTATTACTCCCTGCATATGGAAAATGAGAATCTCACTTCATAAATGTAAGGTTAAGATGCTTATTAATGTGATGCTGTACATTAATTGGTTTTTAGCTATCATAGCTTCTGTTGCTGAAGACTTTAAGCCCCAAGTCTTACTCTTATTAATATTTTTTTTTAATGGGGAGCTAAAACTATAAATCTGTTAGGATAAGGCATAGGAGTAAATTTTCATGGTCTTGGATTGGGCAAAGACTTCTTTGAAACAGCACCAGAAGCTATAAGATATGAAAGAAAAAATGATAAAGTAAAAATAAAAAATCTACTAATCCTTTGAATTGAAAAAAAAAGATAAAGTAGACTTAAAAATTTTTAAATTGTTTCAGAGGACATAGTCACGAACATAAGACGACAAGCCACAGGATGGGAAGATATTTGAAAATTATTTAATCTCGTAAGGGGTTAGTGTCTAGAATATAATGAGAGTACTTACAGCTCACAATAAAAAGACAAGTAACCTAGTTTAAAAATAGGCAAAAAGGTATTGGGGATTTAGTCAAGTGGTAGAGTTCTTGCCTAGCAAGCGGAAGGCCCTGCGTTTGATTCCCAACACCCCCCACAAAATAGACAAAGAGCTTGGTATGATGACGCATGCCTGTAATCCCAGCACTCAGGAGGCTGAGGCAGGAGGATCGCCATGAGTTCAAGGCTATATAGTAAGTTCAAGGCCAGTCTGCACCGAAAAGCAAGACCCTATCTCAAAAAAAGAAAAAATAGACAAAAAGCTGGATGTGGTGGCACACACCTGTAATCCCAACACTAGGGAGGCTGAGGCAGGAGGGTCACCATGACTTCAGAACAGCCTGGGCTACATAGTGAATTGAAGGCCAGTAAGACCCTGTCTCAAAAAAAAAAAAAAAATGGCAAAGAGATGGAATAGGATGTGCTCGCTTCAGCAGCACATATACTACAAGAGATGGAATAGGGAAAAAAAAGGAGATGGAATAGGTATTTTTTCCAAAAAAATGTGGTCAATACAAATGGTCAAAAAGCACCTGAAGTAATGCTGAACATTATTAGCTATTAGACAAATGCAAATGAAAACCACAGCAAGATACCACTTCCTACCCCCAGGATGGTTATAATAAAAAATAGGAAGGAATGTGGAGAAATTGAGACCTTCATACACTGGTCATGGAAATGTAAAACAGTGACACTGCTGGGCATAACCTGGCAGTTCCTTGAAAAGGGAGACACAGGGCAACTCACTCTGGTCCCCTCCTGTCTCTCAAGAGCTCTCTTTTTCTCTCAATAAATTTCCTGCTCTGAAAAAAAAAAGAAGGTGAGACACAGAGTCACCACATTAATCCAGCAGTTCCACGCAGATAGGTAACACCCATGATCATCAACAGCAGACACATCCACACAGAAACTCGTATCGACATTTACAGCAGAATTGTTTTTTGTTTTTTTTGTTTTTTTAAAATTTTTTATTTTTACCAAGAGCATGTATTGGTACATTGTATACATAATGATCATAATCAACATGGTTATTTTGTACCTGTACATGATACATCTTGGTAGCAGAATTGTTTGTAATAGTCAAAAAGCAGAAACAACAGAATCATTCAACTGATGGATAAACAAAATGTTGTCCATTATACAATGAGAAATAAGTTGGGAGTGAACAGGAAGGAAATGTTGATGGTAATATAATTAATAGTCTTGCCATCCATTGAGTAAACTGGGACAATTTGGTAGGTGAAGGAAGTTAGTCACAAGGATTACGTGATTCCATTTATGGCGAGTGTCTAGGGCTTCAGAGTCCTCCAAGGCTACCAAACTGGGGGCCAAACAGACCTTTTGTCTTCCTAATTTGATCATCTCGGGTGTTCTGGTACAGTGGCAGGCAACTGACTGACACACGCAGAACAGGTATATGGCAGAGTAGTGTAGTGGCTGTCAGAGAAGTGGGCACAGGGAAGATGAGAGTGACACTCGTGGGTCCAAGATTTCTTTTGCAGGTGTGATAAAAATGTACGAAAAATGGTGATGGAGTTGTTTGCATAGGCTGTGAATATACTAAAAAGCACTGGATTGTACATTTTACGTGGATCAGTTATACGTGAATTGTATCTCATTAAAACTTTTCAAGTGAGCGGCCCAGATAGCTGAGTGTAGTGGCATGTATCTGTCATCCTAGCTACTCGGGGGCCGAGGCAGGAGGATCACAAGTTCCAGGCCAACCCAGGCAACTTAGCAAGCCCTTGTCTCAGTAAGAAGGTGGAGAGGCCCAGAGTTGTACAGAATCTGGGAGTGTTGTAATTTAAAAGTCTTGCCCACCTCCGAGGGAGTTCTGAGGACCTGGGTAGGGCCCCGGTTGGTGCCGAGGACAGTTTCTGTTATTGTCACCTTTATTTTTTCAGTGCTGAGGATTGAACTTGGGCCCTTTGTGCTGAGCTGCACCCCCAGCCCTTTTTATATTTTATTCTGAGACAGGGACTCGCTGAGTTGCTGCGTTGCCCAGGCTGGGCTCCACCTTGAGGTCCTCAGGCCTCAGCTTCCCAGAGTGATGGTGTGATAGGTGTGTGCCACCACGTCCAGCTGCTGTCACCTTTATTATGAGTCGGTGGGCAATGTTGTCTCGAGGATTTTCTGCCTGTGACATCTGTCCAACTCGTGTCTTCCTCTAGCAAAAAGGCGTTGGGATGGACGAGCCGCTGGTGGACTGCGAGGGCTACCCGCGCGCGGACGTGGACCTGTACCAAGTGCGCACGGCCAGGCACAACATCATCTGTGAGTGGCCTTGGGGACGTGCCCACACTGTGCTGGGGCTGCCGCTGGCTGTGCACAGGCCGCCGGCGTCCTCTCAGCTCTCCCGCCTCGGCACGGTTGTCCCGTTGTCTTCGCCGAGGGAGCGAGCACAGCGGCCGGGTTGAACTCGGGTTGGCCGTTTCCGGCTTCCTTTTCTTACATGTTTCAGGGCTGCGCCTCACTGTGGGAACAGCAGTGGCCCAGGCCGGGCTGTCACGGGGACCCGACTGTGGTTCCCACACAGGAGAGACGAGGTGTCTCACCGGGACGCTGAGAGCTAGCGGTGCAGGGCTGCTCAGGAGGTCCCGGGCTCTGTGTCCACCTGGAGTCAGCAGCCCAACTTCTGGGCAGGGAGAAGATGGGAGGAGAGAGAGGCCCCTCACACCCTATGCACACCCATGCGTGCTTTAAGGGTCCCTGCTGAAACTCTCACCCCGTGCCCTGCTGTCAGTTCCCTTCCACCTGCCGGGAGAGCTGGGAAGCGCACTCCACTGTGGGTGCCTCGCGTCCTAGATAAAATCTTTTAGGTAGCTGGGCGTGATGGCGCATGCCTGTCATCCCCACACAGATGACCAAGGCAGGAGGATCGCTGCGCGTTTGAGGCCGGCCTGAGCTGCACAGTGAGTTCGAGGCTAGCCTGATAGTTATTTGTTTGTGACTAAGGAACTAGCAGGGAATAGAGGTTGGGAAGAGGATTAGTTCTCTGACAGATGACCATGGACTTTATGGCTCAACACCACACTTTTTGTTTTGGTGGTACTGGGAGGCGGACCCGTGGTCCTTCCACTGAGCTATGTCTCTGGCTTTTTCTTTTTCTTTCTTTCTTTCTCTTTTTATGAGGGAGGGTCTCACAAAGTTGCCGAGTTGCCCAGGCCGAGCTCTAATTTTTGATCCTCCTGCTTCAGCCTCAGCCCACAAAAATTCATCATCTCACTGTTAGTGGTGAGGAGTCGGGATGCGGCTCACGGGGCTGTGACCAACGTGTCAGCAGGGCTGGCTCCTGGAGGCTTTGGAGACCCATTTCCTCACCTCTTCCTCCTCTAGAGGCCACCCGTGTTCTGGGCTCCAGCCCGTCTCTGTCTTCACACCAGTAACCACATTGCTGCAGCCTCCGATTCTCTCTCTCATCCTCCTGCCTCTCTAACTTTTTTCTTTCATTACAGGGATCGAAGGCAGGGGTGCTGTAGCACTGAGCTCATCTCCACTCCTTTTTCTTTCTATTTATTAATTTATTTATTTAGTTTTGAGACAGGATTTTGTTATGTAGTTCAGGCTGGCCCTGAACTCGGTGATCCTCTTGCCTCAGCCTCCCGAGTACTGGGACCACAGGTGTGCCACCACCATACCCGGCTTTAGAACACTTTCTTAGCACACCTCTTTTTCTTGAAGATTTTGGAAAAAGAGTTTTATTTTTATCTGAAGACAAATAGGAAGATGCAGAGAAGAGGGAAACCATGTGAAGATGCTGGGGCTCGAGGGAAATCGGGGCTCTGCGCAGGTTGTTTCTAAATGTCCCCGATGTTGCCAACTTCTTCTGCGTTAGGAGGCCGCTGTGGGATTTGAGGCATGCTGGGCTCCTGGGCGGGGACTTATTTTTCTATAAATGATGAGCTCGATGTTTCCATACCATCACTTAATAGCCTTTCTTTCTCATTAATGTGAAACACTGGCCACATTGCATGCGGTTTTCAGCTGTGCCCACATCAGTTTCTGGGCTTTTACACTCTTCCATCGATCTGTTCTGTGGGTGCCGTACTGCACAGTCTTAACCTCTTTTTACTCATAAGATCTGGGTGAGGTATTTTCCTTATTGGCCTTCTTCTGAAAAACCATTCTCAGAAGTGTGTTGTTTTTGTTTATTTTGTGTTTGGAGATGCATTTTCACTATTTTATTTTATATATATATTTTTTGTTTATTATTATTATTATTATTATTATTATTATTTTTGGTGATGAGGATCAAACTCATGGCCTATGCTTGGAAGACAAGCACTCTAACCACTGAGCTAAATCCCCAGCCCCTGTTTATTATATTTTTAAAAGTAGACTTGGGGGCTGGGGATTTAGCTCAGTGGTTAGAGTGCTTGCCTTCCAAGCACAAGGCCCTGAGTTCGATCCCCGGCACCAAAAAAAAAAAAAAAAAAAAAAAAAAAAAAAAATCTGCAGAAATATCTGCCCAGGAAAAGAACCTGCTGAATTCTGATCAGAGCTGTAATGTCCTGATGAGGGGTGTCACCCGTGTGCCAGGTGTTGCTGAGGATTCTGGGCACCCTCGTGGGTCCTACCTTGTGGGGCTTGTCTAGCTAGAGTGACCCGTGTGACACATGACACTGTCTTAGGCCGGACAGTACCTCACTTCCACTGAGCTTTCAGGTCTCAGCTGTGATGTCCTAGATGAGCAAGGTCGGATTTGCACCGGCTGGGCCCTCAGCCACCCCGGATGTTCCTGTAGCAAGCTGGCCTTCAGCTGCTCCTCTAGATGGCGCGCTTGCGGGGCAGCCGTGTGTCTCGTTTCCAGTCTGTCCTCATCCCGTGTCCCATACTCCGGAGCAGACGCAGGGCTTCCTGTCCTGAGGCGGCGGCTCTCCCCGCAGGCCTGCAGAATGACCACAAGGCGCTGATGAAGCAGGTGGAGGAGGCCTTGCACCAGCTGCATGCCCGCGACAAGGAGAAGCAGGCCTGGGACCTGGCCGAGGCCCGCAGGGAGGCCCTGAGCCGCAGGCCCGGCCAGGGTGAGAGCCAAGGCCCCCCGCAGGCCTTCGCCAGGGTGAACAGCGTCAGCGCCGGCTCCCCGGCCAGCTTCGCGGTAATTGGCCCGCCGGGTCCACGTCCAGGGCAGGTGCGGGGGTGAGGTGGCCCTGGGAGTCGAGGTCAAGTCGGCGCTGCAGTTGGAAGCCCTTGCTCCTCCAGCATGCACTGTGGGGGCTGCAGCGAATAGGGGCCAGGGCTCTGTGGGTGGGAGAGAGGTCTGTTCCCCGTGACAGCTGGGACAGAAGGGGAGAGGTGGTGCACACCTGTGATCTCAGCACTTGGGAGGCTGAGGCAGTGCTGCGAGTTCAAGGCCAGCCTGGACTACATAATGAGAGCATGTCTCAGAAAAAAAAGTGTCCCAGGAGAGGGACAGGACCTCTCTTCTTGGCACCCCTTTTTTGTTTTTTTTTTTTGTTGTTGTTTTTTTTTTGTTTTTTTTTTGTTTTTGTGGTGCCGGGGATCGAACTCAGGCCCTTGTGCTTGCAAGGCAAGCACTCTAATCACTGAGCTAAATCCCCAGCCCCTTGGCACCCCTTTTAGCTGGGTGCCGAAGATTAGAAATGAGAGTGATAAGAGCTGTGTGTGCCCTGCCGTCCAGCCACGTGCCTTACCCAGCTTATGTGGTGAATTTTTTTTTTTTCTTTTTGCATGGGAGATCAAATTTAGGGCCTACACTTGCAAGGCAAGCACTCTAACCACTGAGCTAAATCCGCAGCACATGGTGTGTTTTTAAAAACACTTTTAACACCATTGCTGAGCCGTCATGCACATGCCACAGATCACCCACTTAAAGCCCAGCTCTCTGCCTTTTGCTCATTGCAGCATGGTCAGCTTTGAACATTCTCAGGTCCTAAAGAGAACACAGCTGTCCGGCCACCCCCAGGGACGGGGGCCACCAGCCCACTTTGTGACTGGGCAGTGCCTGTCCCGCGTCTGGCTGCTTAGTGAAACGTCCTCGGCCTCTGTCCATGTGGTAGCAGCATCAGTGCTGTGTTCCTTTTTTTATTTTTATTTTTTGTGGTGCTGGGGATTGAACCCAGGACCTTCACACTGAGCTACATCCCCAGCCCTCTTTTTATTTTTCATTTTGAGACGGGGTCTCATGAGTCACTTAAATTTCCCAGCCTGGGCTTGAAGTTGTGATCCTCCTGCCTCAGCCTCCTAGGGTGTCGGGATTACAAGCGTGCACTACCGTGCCCAGCATCCATTTTTTGTGACTGAGTGATAATCCACTGTGTAGATTGGCCACATTTTATCTATTTTTCAGTTAGTGGACATTGGAATTAATTCCACTTTGGAGTATTGAGAATAATGCTGCGGCTGGGGATTTAGCTTAGTGGTTAGAGTGCTCGCCTTGCAAGCACAAGGTCCTGAGTTCGATCTCCAGCACAAAATAAAAACAAAAACCAAAAGAGTAATGCTGCTAGCTGGGCGTGGTGGTGCCACCTGTAGTCCCAACACTTGAGAGGCTGAGGCAAGTTGATCATTAGGAGTTTGAGGTCAGCCTGGACTACATAGTGAGTTCAAGGCTTGAAGTGCAGAATGAGATCCTGTCTCAAAAAAACAAAAAAGTAAAAATAAAAAAAAAAAATCGGGTGTTGAAGGGTAAAGACCCCAGAGCATACGGAACCTCTCACCTGGTTCTGTTTTTTCGCCTCTCAGGGCCTGCAGGTGGACGATGAGATCGTGGAGTTTGGCTCTGTGAACGCCCAGAACTTCCAGTCGCTGCAGAACATGGGCAGTGTGGTGCAGCACAGCCAGGGGGTGAGTGAGCTGCTGGGCCCCGCGTCGCTCGCGGCTTTGGGGTGCGGCTGGCCCCTGTTGGGGTCCCAGTGGTTTCAGCAGCAGCTAAGGCACCTTGCTGTGCCCTCACTTGGTGGTGGGGCAAGGGGCTTTTGGTGGTCTACAAGGGCGCTAACCCCACTCTGGTAACCTGACACCTCCAAAGGCCCAGCTGTTTTTCTTTTTTTTTTTTTTTTTGTGGGACTAGGGATGGGATCAAACCAAGGGCTGCTCTAGTACTGAGCTACATCTCTAGCCCTCATTTGACTTTTTATTTTGGGACAGGGTCTTGCTAAGTTGCCCAGGCTGGTCTGAAACTTGCAGTCTTCCTGCCTCAGCCTCCCGGGTAGCCACTGTGTGCTGCTGTGGCCAGCTCACCTCACCTCTTGGTGTCATCACACTGAGGATTAGGATTTCGGTGTGTGAATTTGAGGAGGGCACAGACACCGAGTCTGCAGCACCCGACATCTGTCTGTAGCCCTGCAGTGGTGGGGCCTTGGCAGCCTCCACCCTGTACCGTCCCTCAGCAGGCCCTGCCTGGGCCTTTGCACTCACCTTTCCTCTCCCTGGAATGCTTCTCTTCGTGCTCCCCGTATTTCCAGCCATGTGCCAGTACAAGCTGTCACCTCTGCTGTGTATGACAGTGGCACACATGCATCTCTGGGTGGGTACAACACTGTAAGAGTGCACACATTTGAGTGGTGTAGTGACACGGGCCTGTAATCCCTCCACTCAGGAGACTGAGGCCGGAGGATCACTGCGAGTTTGAGGCCAGCCTTGGCAGCATAGTGAGTTCAAGGCCAGTCTAAACTACATAGCGAAACCTGTCTCAAAAAAAAAAAAGTGTGCCCACTTAAAATGTCAGTCCGCAGTTTGCAAAGATGTAGTCCAGTGTATTTCTGAAGGAGTGGATTAGAACTCAATTCATGGTGCATTTTGGCCATTTCAGTCTCTGTAGAATATAAAAGTTGAAATTAAAAATAACTCGCTGTCTTCCAGTTCCTAGCATAGTGTGCCATTAAATAATATTTCTACTTTATCATCTTGCTCCTTTCAGGCCAACAGTGTGTTTTATTAGGAGCCGGGGCGCAGCACAGCGGCGGCGTGCGTGCCCAGCGTGCATGGCCCTGGGCTCCATCCCTGGCACCACCCCAGTCGTTTTTGGTGAAGGTCCGGGAGGAACACAGGCTCAAAGTCCTGAGGAATTAGCGACTAGCTTTTGGCTCCCAAATATAATCTCTGGTTCAAGCGGCCATCTGGGTTGGCCCCGAGTGTTTGCAGCTCCCGCCCCCTAGTGACTGGTCGCAGGCCAGATGGCACCTGCCACACCCCCTGCAGGTTGGCCTCCGTCCCTGCACCCGCACCTTCCTGTCCAAACTTTGGTGGCTGGCTTGGTTTCGAATTTTGTCGAATTCATCACTTTTTGCTTTCTGGCTTTTACCTTTTACATTTACTTAAAATTTCTTTAGTGCTTTTATTATTTTTAGTTTTTTAAATCCATGTAGAAGTATTTTTTTATTTTTTTGTGGTGCCAGGGATCGAACTCAGGCCCTTGTGCTTGCAAGGCAAGCACTCTAATCACTGAGCTAAATCCCCAGCCCCTATGTAGAAGTATTTTTATAACAGCTTTATTGGGATATAATTCATATTCAGTGCAGTTCATTCATGTAAAGTACATAATTCAGTAATTTATTTATTTATTTTTGAGGCAGGGTATAACTATGTAGCCCAGGCTGGCCTTGAACTCATGGTGATCCTCCTGCCTCAGCCTCCCAAGTGTTGGGATTACAGGTGTGCACCACCACACCCGGTCAAATTCAGTGAATTCAGTGGGGGTTTTTTGTGGGTTTGTTTTTTTTTTTTTTTTTTTTTTTGGTGCTGGGGATTGAATTCAGGGCCTCGTGCATGTGAAGCAAACACTCTGTCCACTGAGCTAAATCCCCTGCCCTAATTCAGTGGTTTTTAATATAGTTACAAAACTGTGTGACCATCATCACAATCAGTTTTTTGTTTGTTTATCTTTTGAGGCAGGGTCTTGCTGTGTAGTTCAGGCTGGGCTTGAACTCACAGGCATCCTCCTTCCTCAGTCTCCCAAGTGCTGGGATCACAGGTGTGCGCCACTATGCCCCACATGTCATGTTAAATTCTGGCAGAATGGCTGGGCGTGCTGGCACATGCCTGTAATCCTTGGCAGGCAGAGGCAGGAGGATTGCTGTGAGTTCATGGCCAGCCTGAACTACACAGCGAGACCCTGTCTCAAAAAACCAAAAAAAAAAAATCTGGAAGAGGGAGTATATATATGTGGAGAAACAGACAGCTGGGAATAGGGGCACATACCTGTCAGCTACTCAGGAGGCCGAGGCAGGAGGATTGTGACTTTGAATCCAGCCTGGGCAACTGAGGGAGATGCTGTCTCACCAAAAAAAAAAAAAAATGCTGGGGCCGTAACTCGGTTCAAGACTCTAGGTTCAATCCCCAGTACCAGGAGAGGGGGCGGAGGGAGGAAAGAAAAGAAAAACAGAACGGAAGCACACAGCATGAGCCTCCCTCCCTCCCGCAGGCCCCACTCCTCCAGCCAGGCGTCTTTCTACAGCAGTGGTGGCAAACCTGTGGCACGCATGCTGCTTTTCTTTTCAGGCCGAAGATATTACCGTATGAGTTGTTTTTCCTAAACTAAAACCTCAGTGTTCAGGTTTCATGGCAGGATCGGTGCTTTGGGATAAATAAGCAGTTCGGGTTGCGGTTTGGGTCCTCGGTCCCTGCGAGGTTTTCCTTCGCTGCTCGGGGGCTGCTCAGCTGCCAGCACAGGTGTCGGGCTTTCCAGGCCTGCAGACGGTGACGAGCGTGTGTGTGTCCTGTCACCGCCGCCACCGGGAGACACAGAGCCGTCACCCCCAGACCTGCCCGCGGCCCTCCGCGGGGTCCCAGCCTTCCCCGTAGACACTGACCCAGCCGCGGTCCCGCCGTCGCAGATTGCCGCCTGCCCAGCCCAGCTGCTGGCACTTGGCGGGCAGAGCCCACCGTCCTCGCGCGTCGCGGGGTCTGCGACTCCTTCCTTCCTTCTTTTAATTTAGTTTAATTTTCTTTTAGGTTTTTGACACTTAGTTGGATAAAGAAGTTTATTTGTAAGTGTAGTCAACATACATATTCCTTTTAATTTTAAATATTATTTTCCAATTTTATGGAAGTATAGAAATTAAAACTCTTTTAAAGAAATCTCTTTCTTCACATAGCTCTCAAAGGTACAGTTTCTGGATTAAATGCATACGTTTTCAAGGAAAAAACCCTTCTGTTTGAAAAATTATTGAGCTGGGTACCATGTCTTATGCCTGTAATCCCAGAAACACAGGAGGCTGAGCCAGGAGGATCACAAATTCAAATCTAGCCTGAGCAACTTAGTGTCACCTTATCTCAAAATGAAAACAAAGGCTGGAGACATGGCTCTGTGGTCGAGTGTTTCCCTGGCACATATGAGGCCCTTGCCTAGCACGTATGAGCTCATAGGTTCATTCCCAGCACCTCAAAAAAGAGAATATTGGGCTGGGGATTTAGCTCAGTGGTAGAGCACTTGCTTAGGAAGTGCAGGGCCCTGAGTTCGATCCCCAGCACCCCCCCAAAAATGAATATTATTTTCATTATGAAACATGGCATATTTTATTTTATTCATTCATACAAAGAATGAAACATGGTAAATGGTGGAACATGGTGAATTGTGGAAACATGCTAAGTAGAGGAGCCAGGCATAAAATAAAGGCTGTGATACTGTATGAATCCGTTCCTGTGAGATTGCCCAAAGCAAATCTGTAGAAGAGAAAGGAGATTTCAAGGTTGCCAGGGGCCGAGGGAAGGGGGGTAATGGAGTGATTGCTACTGAGTACGGGTTTTCTTTTTGGGTGATGAAAGTAATCTCAAATTAGTGGTGATTGGTTCACAACTCTGGATATACTAAGATCCCCTGGATTTATACTTGAAAAGTGTATTTTATCGTGTGAACTATACTTCAATAATAAAAACGCATATTTATCCTTAAAACAAAAAATCACATTGGGGCTGGGGATTTAGCTCAGTGGTTACTGTTTGCCTCAAAAGCCCAAGGCCCTGAGTGCCATCCCTGGCACCAAAAAAAAAAAAAAAAATCAGGTGGTAGCGAGGCATGGTGGCAGGTGGCATACACCTGTAATCCCAGCACTCTGAGAGGCTGAGGCAGGAGAATTGCAAATTCAGTCCCAGCCTGGACAATTTAGCAAATTAGATCCTGTCTCTGAATGAAAAAGGGCAGGGGATGGAGCTCAGAGTGAAGGCCCTAGGTGGAGCCCCAGTCCCTAGAGAAAGAAAGCAAGGTGTGTTCTTCATCCGTGTGTCTGTACCAGTCTCAAAGGACAAGTGTATCCCCCCCACCATGCTTTTATTTTTTCAGACTCAGAGATTACATTGATAGATCTGCCGTAATTTTATACTTCATTTATTTATTTTTGTTTTTTGAGGCAGGGTTTTAGCTATGTGGCCCAGGCTGTCCTCGAATTTGTGATCCTCCTACCTCAGCTTCCCAAATGCTGGAATTACAGGTGTGTACCACTAAGCCCAGCATATTTTTTTTCTTTTTAGTGATCGCTCTCTTTTTTTTTTTTTTTTTGGTGCTGGGGGTCGAACTCAGGGCCTCGTGCTTGTGAGGCAGGCACTCTAACCACTCAGCTAAATCCCCAGCCCCTTTTTTTTTCTTTTTGAAACTGAATAATGCGGGTTGTGTGGGTCGGCCACATTGTGTCTATCCATCAGTTTGAGTTGCTTCTACCTTTCTGCTGTTGTGAATAATGCTGCTGTGGACACTGGTGTACCACTCTCTCTTCTGTTTTCCTTGTTTTACTAGGGATTCAGTGGCTGGGTCACATGGCGAGTTGAGGTTTATTGCTGCACATCACTGCTGGTGGCGCGTGGCGCGTCCTCACAGCACTTGTCATTTGGGGCGTTACTGGACTTGAACCTGCAACCTTCTCATTTCCCTTTCAGAAACCCCTGAACGTGACCGTGATCCGCAGCGGGGAGAGACAGCAGCTCCGCCTGGTGCCGTCGCGCTGGGCGGGGAAGGGCTTGCTGGGGTAAGGGCTCTGCCACAGTCCTTCATTCACACGGCGGGGTCTGCGGGGCTTCTCGGACATAAACCTGGGCTGACCTGGGGCTGCTTGTGATGGGGACCCCGGAGTGTGTCGACACTGGAGCTGAGGTAGAGTGGAGGGAGACCTGGTATCTCCTAAGTCTCAGGTTCTTTCATCAATGGCTTTGGCTTTAAGACAGTGAAAGGATGAGCCAGGTGCAGTGTCGCATGCCTGTCATCCCAGCATTCAGGAGGCTGAGGCAGGAGGATTGCTGCAATTTCTAGGCCAGCCTGGGCTCTGTAGTGAGTTCAGGGCCAGCCTGAGCTACTTGGCGAGACCCTGTCTCAAAAACAAAACAAAAAGCATGAAAGGATGGAGCCAAGAACCAGGAGGAGTCCCCTGCACATCTTCCTGAATGGCACCACCACACTCATGCCCTCCTCTCTCCTTCCTTGCAGTTGCAACATTGTTCCACTGCAGAGATGATTGTCGCACTGCTGTCCTATCCAGACCTGGCCCACCACTTTCCCCTCTGAAGTCTAAGGATCTGGAAGACGCTGGGAGCCCTGAGCGTCGGGTATCCAAAGTGCTGCCACCTCCCGCTGACATCTCTCTGTGGAGGCATCATTAGCAGCAAATCTGTGTTCAGCGTCTTCTGTAACTTAGGCGAGGCCTAAATGAGACCCTCTGGACTGCAGGCAGGTGTCGATAGAACTTTGTTCTTCTACGAATTTCTTTTTCCCCAAATATATCTGTGCAGTGCTGATACACACACCTTATCACCCCAGCCGAATTTCTTGCGACTAACCAGAGTGGATTAGAGATGGGCTCAGGACAGTCTTAAAACTCTACAAGAGCCCGGTGTGGTGGCTCATACCTGTTCCCAGCACTCGGGAGGCTGAGGCAGGCGAATTGCCACAAATCTGAGACCAAAATTCAAGGCCAATTTGGGCTACGTAGCAAGACACTGTCTCAAACCAAAAAAAGAAAGAAAAGTTGTGCAAAATAAGATAGCAGCTGTGCTGAAGTTAAGCTTTGGCAGCATCTTTCTTTGCTTTTCATTTTGGTGCTGTGGATACAGAGAGCACTGAAGAGATTGGTGTGGCCTTCACTCTAGAAGAGGCACCGCATGTGCGCTTCTGACTTGGCCTTCTACAGTCGAGCCTCCCAGCCATACCCGAGATCAGCGTTTTTACAAACTAAGGTGTGCCTGACACCTCTGGCCCCAAGTGTTTATGGATCTGACTTCCTGAAAATGCTGCATTTTTCCTCCTTATTTTCTCTGTTAAGAAGCTAAGATTAGGGGCTGGGGATTTAGCTCAGTGAGCACAAGGCCCTGAGTTTGATCCCCAGCACCAAAAAAAAAAAAAAAAAAAGCTAAAATTGCTCCCTGGGCCTCATGTTTATTGCCCCCGTTGTGCAGACTGCTTCGTCCCTTGGAGAGGCTGTGACGTCGTCGTGCCGAGGAAGCCTGTGTCCATCCCGGCCAGGCTCAGGTGCTTCCTGGTGGCTGGCTGTGCGCGCTCAGGCTCCACTTCCCCAAGAGCGCTCCAGCTGCGCAGCCTCGACCGGCTGCTTTTACCAGCGTTTCCTGTTCCAATTGCGTGTTCCAATACAAGTATTTTCCAGCCTCTAAGTCCCAGACTATAATAAAGTGTGTACCATCCAGTTCCTCCTAGCACCTCCCCAGGTATGTGCCTGTGGATCAGTTTACCAGCCCCGGGGCCTCGGGTGGGGGTCATTCGGTGTTTTCTGTGCTGGCTCCCTGCGGGGCTCCCTTCGGAGCTCGGGATGCCGCACCTGCCGCAGTCCTGTGTGGACTCAGTTCTGCCCGGCGTGACCGACTGGTTCTGCAGAAACGCTCTGGGATAAACCAGCAAGATCATGCAACTTCTGTAATACTTAGTTCCAGCCCACTCAAATTCTGGGCACCGTCACTGCCCAGATGAAGCAGGTAGGACAGATGTGTGTTGCATCTACTGGACCAGGAAATTGAATTTGCTTTTGTTAGAGATTTTTTGTTCATTCGGTTTTTCTTTGTGGGGGTGCTCGGTATTGAACTCTTGACCTTACCACTTGCGCTAAATTCCCACCCCCTGTTCATTCCTTTTGAGACGGGGGTCTCCTTTCGTAGTCCAGGCTGGCCTCGAACTCCCAGTGATCCTCCTGCCACAGCCTCCCTAGTGCTGGGCTCACAGGCTTATGCCACCACACACCGCAGCAAAAGGAATTTTATCGAGAAGTTCATACTACTTGACACAGTGTCGCCAACTCTGGAAAGTCAGAATCGTCAGCGGTGCCCGCCAGGGCTTCTCCCGGGGATGGTAGGAACAGCCGCGCACAGGGAGAGGAGGAAAGACTCAGACACGTTAAGAGCCGCCGGCAGGGGGCGCGTCGGGCGCGCTCGCGGCCGCTTTCCAGGCACGTGACCGGCGTGCCGCGCCCTCGCCGGCGGCGGTTGCTATGGGGACGAAGCTTCGGTGGCAACCGTAGCTAGGGAGTGCGTGGAGGCGGACGCGGCCGGCTGAGGAGCAAGCAGGCGCCCGGTAAGTCCCGGCGGAGGCCTCGGGGGTCGCCGCCTGGCTCCCGGCGCCCCGCAGACCCTCACGCCGCCGCCCCAACCCCGTCCTGCCGCTGGGCCCGCCCGTCTCGGTCAGTCAGGGACTTTTCGGGCAGCCCCGCCGTCGTGGACGAGTCACCTCGCCGTCAGGGCCCCGCTCGGGCTCGCTGTGGGAGCAACGGCGGGGGGCTTGGCGACTTGGTTCCTTTACCAGGCGGAGTCGCGTTTCTTCCCCACCACTGCCGCATCTTCCCTCTGGCCCGCGACGTCCGCGCGCGGCTGCACGGCCGCCCCGAGCAGACCGGACGCTGCGGGGAGGGCGGCTAGTCTGCGGCCGCTGGCCGAGGGAGGGCGCAGGTGGGACTCGGCGCCGGTGGTGCCCCGCGCTCCGCCTTCTCTTCCCGCGTTTGGAATAGCAGCCACTGGCTGGGGGCGGATGCTGCTGACCGAGTTAGGAGGCTCCAAGGTTACTCCTAGGAAGAGGCCCTGGGGTCAGTCTTTTGAATATTCCTGAGAATAGAGCCAGAGGAACCAGAGCTCCTCAGAAGCCAGCGCACAGGAAATCAGAATGGGACGCTGCCTGTTGATTATTCTGATCACATTTTCTCTAAAGGAAACTCGGCACTGAAGAATGTCAGATCCAGAAGAAAACCCCCCAGAAGGAAATGGAGAAAAAGAAACAAAAGAAAAAGAACATAATCGAAAGTATAAAGAAGTAGTAAACAGGAGACAGAAATCACAAGAAGATGACACATTAGGATGGGGAGAGTCTCAGGAGGGCGAGGGAGGGGAAGAGATGGAGGAGCAGAGAGAGGAAAAGGAAGAGGGGGAGGAAGAGAGCGAGGAGGAAGGGGAAGGAGAGAAGGAGGAGGCCGAGGCTGTCCTAGAAGCTGCTGAGGAGGAGGCTGCTGGAGGCCAGGAGGAAGCCGCCGTGGAGCTCCAAGGAAGTGCCACGCTGGCCGCCAGTCCGGAGAAAGTCGTGACTACTCCCCAGAACAACCTGTTGGGTACCTTCCTGGTGAGTGGGGACCATAGTGCACTCTTGCTCTCACTCGGTCACGACCTGGGTGCGGAGGGGAGGCCAGGCCCCTGGGATGACAAAGCCAACATCTTTGTCACTGGGCCCAAGGACAAGTAATTTAGCTGGCATGCTGACCCATGCCTGTTAACTCTGCACTCAGGAGGCTGAGGCAGGAGGATCGATGTAAATTCCAGGCCAGCCTGGACTACATGGTGAGACCCTGACTCAAAAAAACCAAACAAAACCAGGGCCAAGTAACTGTGACCAGCAGCTCTTCGGAGATCACCAGTGTCACTTGGTTTTGATTTTTTTTTTTTTTTTTTTTTTGGTGCTGGGGATTGAACTCGGGACCTTGTGGTTGTTAGGCAAGCACTCTAACCACTGAGCTAAATCCCAAGCCCCATTTGGTGTCACTTGAAAGAATGGTTTTGCTGTTGTGGGTCTGCTGGTAGACCAGAACACCCTTGATATTCTTTCTTTATTTTTTTCTTTCAATACTGGGAATTGAACCCAGGTCCTTCACAGTGAGCTACATCCCCAGCCCTTTTAAAATTTTTATTTTGAGACAGGGTCTTGCTAAATTGCTAAGTTGTCCAGGCTGGGCTCCAGTTTGAGATCCTCCTGTCTCAGCCTCCCATAGTGCTGGGATTATAGGGGTGTGCTACTATACTCAGCTTTGATTCATTTTTTAAGTACAAAATGTCCTTTTTTTTTTTTTTGAGACAGGGTCTCACTATGGATGTAGTTCAGGCTGGCCTCAAACTGGAGGCAATTTTCCTGCCTCAGTCTCCCAAGTGCTGAGATTATAGGCATGCACCACTATCCCTGGCCCCAGATTATCTTTAAAAACATCTCATAATTCCAAGGTGAGGCTACAGATTGGCAGAGCAGGGCTAGCAAAGGACAGTCAGCAGGAGAATGTGGCAGCAGGGACTGTATGTGGAGTAACTCTCCTCTCCCTTCTCTGTACAGGAAATCCTCCAAGATGCCGGCTCCAAGCAGTCACTGCAGTCATACGGTTCCGGTACCAGCGAGCTGGTCAGAGGCCTCGACTCCAACAGTGCAAATGTCAGTTTGGACCAAGTCTGTTGTGACAAACAACAGATAGGCTCCTCGGGCGAGCTGGGGAAGAGAAGCTACTATGCGGCGCAGGACAAACAGAGACAAGAAGGAAGAGACCTGGACCAGGAGCAGGGAGGCAAGAGGAGAGAAAGGGGTAAGGCGAAGCTTGGAAAGGGAATATCCTACCTCCTTGGCGACGACGAAATGGAACTCCAGGCCAGAGCAGGGGCCTCCGGGGAGTCCCTAGTGTCCAGCTCCACAGAGGACACCTTGTTCCAGAAGGATGAAGGTGCCCAGATGTACCCCTTGGTGAGTGTGGCCCGCATTGTCACGGCGCTGGGAGAGGACGGGGAGGTGGGGAGTTCACATGTGTGTGGGGAAGATACTCCGCCAGAAAGACCTTTTAAACTAACAGTTGACAACGTGTCTTTTAAAATTCAGTTCTCAGCCGGCTGTGGTGGCGTATGCCTGTCATCCCAACACTTGGGAGGCTGAGACAGGAGGATTGCCAGGAGTTCAAGGACAGCCTGGACTATACAGCGAGACCCTGTCTCAAAAAACCCAAAAAATAAATAATAAATAAAAAATAAAGTTCAGGTCTCTTTGGCTGGCTGTGTGGAATAGAACCTGACCTTGAACAATCTGGGTTCAATGGGGTCACCCCACAGGCAGGGGATTCTGGGCAGAGCTGCTGTATTGCATAGGGTACTGTTTCCCTGGGAGCCCTGTCTCTCCCTTTCTCCTCTCTCTTTTTCATTCCTTCCCTCTCACCCATCTCCCCTCCTCCCTCCTCTCCACACTGTAACTCCCTCCTCCTCCCCCAGTTCCTCCCTGGCCCTCCTGGCCTCACCCCCACCCTTGCTTTCCTGCCCCAGGCCCTGGCTGCAAAGTGACAGGTGTGGCCAGGCTGGTGAGGGAGGGGTCCGCAGGCTGGGCTGAGTGCCAGCCCGGAGGCACCATCTGTCATCCTCCAGAGAAGCAAGGGAGGGGGTTTCTCTTTCCTCCATCTGTTCTGAACATCATTTGTGGGATTTATTCTCCCCCTCCTTTTTCCTCGCCTCTCCCTCTCTTTCTTCATTTTCCTTTTTCCCTGCAGAGAAACACTTGGAAGATCTGGAAGTGATTGACAGTATATACTCCTAAAGTACCACAACTTCTAACAGACAGAGCCCTTAATAAATTCCTAAACCAAATGATAGTCAGGCATGAGGGTGTACTTGGGAGGCTGAGGCAGGAGGATCACCACGAGTTCCAGGCGGTCCAGGCTGGGCTCCATAGTGAATTCAAGGCCAGCCTGAACTACATAGTGAGACCCTGTCTCCAAAAACCAAAAAATAAAATAAAAATAAAAAAAGAAACAAAAATAATCATGTACTTATAAAGCAGGAATCTCAGGAATATCCAGTATAGTAAAGCCCGGTTTTGATGATGAAGTTTAATTTTTCACACCACAGTGTTTTAGAACAATAGCGATGTATGCAGGAGGCAGCCATGTCTCTGTGTGCTAGAACTGGTACAGCACGTGCTCCGCGAAAGCTGCAGTTGCCAGCGCCGCCGCGTGAGGGCGCCCTCTCACTGCAGGTGAAGCCAGCCCGGTGCTGACCTGGAAGGCGCTGTCCCCACCACAGATGGGGGTCCTTTAGAGGTTCTAGGCCTCTAAAATAGCAAGAGAAATCTCCAGGACAAATAGGATTAGCAAGTTTCCAAAAGAACAATTTCATTTGCATAAGTTGGCTTTTACACACCAGCCAGATATAAATAATTCTGTTCCAGAAGCTGCAGCTTGAGCCTGTCATGATTCCATCATGCTACCACTCAGCCCCACACCGTATGAAACCTAAACAGAAACAAATCGCAGGGAATGTGCAGAGGGGACAGGAGAAGGTGGAACACCAAGAACGCAGGAGAGAAAACTTGGCCACGATCCCTGCTGCATCCCCTTGGGGGACATCCACTGTGCTCGGAGAGGAAAAGCAGCCACCAGAGATTCGGTCTCTGTGCGGCACACCGACTGCCATCTCGGCACTCAGCCGTCACTTTCGATACTCTACTGCATCTGATGAATTGGTCCTCGTTAAATTTTGTACATGTTTTTTTTTGAGCCAGGGTCTTGTTTTGTAGCCCAGGCTGGCCTCAAACTCGTGGCAACCCTCCTGCCTCAGTGTCCCAAGTACTGAGAGTACAGGCTTGTGCCACCACACCTGGCTGGTCCTAGTTACGTTTTTAATAGACCTTATTTTTTTTAAAAGAAGTTTTAGATTTATAGAAAATTGAGCTGAAAGTATGGAGAGTTCCCATATTCCTTTGCACTCTCTCCTCTAGTTTCTCCTTTATTGACATCTTATTTTAGTGTGATGTATTTGGTGGCATTGATGAGCCGATATTGATTTATTATTAGTCTTTTTGAGGCAGGGTCTCCCTGTGTAGCTCGGGTTGGCCATGAATTCACTATGTAGCCCAGGCAGGCCTGGAACTCATGGTGATGCTCCTGCCTCAGCCTCCTGAGTGCTGGGATTACAGATGTGTGCCACCATGCCTGGTTTCTGTTCCTGTTAAAGACCTTCTTTGCTACTTTAATGCCATAAAATTTACCTTTAAGGCTTTTTTAATTTTTAAAATACATGTAACAAAAATTCTCATCTTAACCATTCTGAGCATACCATTCAATAGTGTTAAATTCCTTCCGTGGTTAGGCACCTATCACCACTGGCCATCTGCAGAATTCTTTTCTTCCACCTATTTTTTTTTCCCCTCACAGTACTGGGGACTGAACCCAGTGGTCAAAAAGCACTATACCACTGAGCCACACTCCAGCACTGTGTGTGCGTGCATGTGTGTGTATGTGTGTGCACACAGGTGTGTTACTTGGGATGGAGCCTGGGGCCTTCATGTTCATCCACATCCTCCAGCTCAGCGCTTTGAAAACATTTTTTATTTTGAGTCAAGTTCTCACTATAGTGCCCAGGCTGGGATACACCTTGTGATCCTCCTGCCTCAGCCTCCAAGTAGCGGGAACACAGGTGTGCACCCCTCCTGACCCACTGTTACTCACCGTGGGACTTTCTGTCGTGGGACTGGCGGTGATGTCCTCCTGGCTCGGGCTCAGCACCCCAGCGCCTGCTAGTCGGCCCTGTCTTCCAGGCCCTGAGCTGGTCATTCGGGTGGAACAGCTCGCTTCCGGTCTTCTACATCCGGGAGAAGAGCCAGAGGGTCCTGCTGTATGTGTGCGGCCACACGGCGGTCATCTGTGACGTCCCCAGGAACACGCAGCGCCACCTGCAGGTAGGCGGGCGCTCGGCTCCTCCCTCGGCCTTGGAAAGCGGCCCCGCCCACCGCGGTTGAAGTTGGATCACCAGCGGCGAGTGTGCAGCAGGCAACGCTGGTCTTGTTGCAAGAGTCGCCGCAGCTGTAGACTTAGATCTCCGGCAGAACGTGGCCGTGTAGACCAGGCTCTGGCCAGCCGCAGGGAAGCAGCGGGCCGTTCCCCGGGGAGCTCAGCGCCCTTTCCAGCACCCAGAGCTGCGAGTCCCAGGACCGTGTCTGGAACTGGGTGCTGATATCGTAAGGCTCTGGGGATTTAAGCGACAGTTCCAGCCCAGCCTGGACAGTGACCCTGGGCATCCTGACTCAAATTTTAAGGCGTGGTGTTGCGTACCTGTCAGGGAGGCTGAGGCAGGAGGATCTTGGAGAGTTCAAAGTCAACCTGGGCTACATAGTGAGACCTTTTCTTAAAAAAAAAAATTTTTTTTTCAGGAGGCCAGCGACCCTGTCCCGTTGCCCCTTCAGCAGCTTCCCTCACTTCACCCAGCCCATGCCAGCCTGAGTGGGCTGCACCCTGCCCTCCTCATGTCACTGCATTTCCTCCAGTCCTGACATCCACATCTCAGTGTCACCTACCCTGATGTCCCATTTCTCGGTGGCTGACTTCCCTCGTTGACCTGTCACCGGCGCAGGTGGCAGCCTCGACCCAGGACGTCACAGTGCTCATCAGGAGCCCAGGGCACGCATTGCTGGGCCAGGGCTCCCAGACCCGGGCGCCAGCCAGGCCTTGCTCTCCTGACATCCCACAGGGCCGAGGCCCCTGGCCTTGCGAGTCAGGGTGGGAGCACCCGGACCCTCCAGAGCCACCTCCGGGGGTGCAGCTTACCCTTCAGGTTGTTTTATCTTTGCAGTACTGGGCATTGAACCTAGGGCCTTCATACTGAGCTGTGTCCCAGGCCTTTTTTAATTTTTTTATTTTGAGGAACAGTATTGCTAAATCGTCCAGGTTGGGCTAGTACTTGGTGATCCTCCTGCCTCAGCCTCCCAGAGTGCTAGGGTGACAGCCCACCACGTCTGACTCTTCATGTATTTCAAAGGACAAGAAGTTGGAGAACCACCCGCCAGGAGATGGAGAAAACCCCAGGAAGGCCCGTGCAGCCACTTTCTCCTTCATCTCCGCAGGGCCACCCCAATGTCATCTCCTGCCTTTGTGTCAGTGAGGACCGGCGGTGGATCGCCACGGCAGACAAGGGGCCTGGCTGCCTGATAATCATATGGGACTCCTTCACCGGGTAGGCTCTGCCCCCACGCTGCCCCCCCTTCCCGTAGTCACTCCCACTGAGACTGAGCTGAGGATGAGCCCTGCTGGGCCTGCCGCTTGCTTTGTGGGTGACCCAGAATAGACAGGGCTTGAGCAAGGCTGACTCAGTAACCCAGCTCATGCAAGTTCACAGCATAATGCCGGTGACAGAACAGTCACTCACGGCGAGCAATGTCGCTTTCACAGAAACAGACCTAGTCGCTGGTCAGGCCACCTCTTCTGGAAGGTTTTTAATGGTCACCACCAGGTGTCCCTCCTCAGCTCTGAAGATGCCTGTCTCTTCCCTGATGGGGCTGCCTGACACTCACTCAGTCCCTTTGCCTGCCTTGCTTTTAGCTGATGACAGACACTTGCCAAAGGGCCCTTTCTCTGCAGCCTCCGCTTCTAACAGCGGCCTCCTGCTCACAGCCGTGGTCGCCCTCTCTCTAATTTGCTTGAGACTGGGTTTCACTATGTAGTCCAGGCTGGCCTGGAACTCATGGCAGTCCTCCTGCCTCAGCCTCCCGAGTGCTGGGATTACAGGCATACGCCACCCCGCCCGGCTGGGCTGGATATTGCAGTCGTCTTGCCTTGGCCTCCCAAGCTGTGGATGACAGGTGACCGCCACCACAGCTGGTCTGGGTCTGTGCAGCTTGGTCCCTCCATCCCTCCTGCGGCTGCTGCTGATGCAGTGACACGGAGGTCTCACTCTTCCTGTCCTTCCTCCTAAGTCGTGAAACTGCGCTCCCGCTTCCTTTCTGCCCACGTGTTGGACAGGGAAGGTGGCATTTCGATGGGGGACAGTGCTGGTGCTCCAAGTGTGGCCTGTGCTGAGCAGGAAGTACATGAAAAGAGAGGACACGTGGGAACTTCCATGGCGTCTGAACTTCCTGTGATGTTTTTGTTTTATAACAACAACAGTGAATGAAGAATTTGAGAAAAAGTCATTCAACACAGATAGCGTGAGATTTCTTTTTCTTTTTTTGGTGCTGGGGATCGAACTCGGCCCTTGTACCTGCTAGGGAAGCACCCCAACCGCTGAGTTAAATCCCCAGCCCCAGCAGACAGTGTGAGAAACACTAAGCAAGAAGCTACGTGGGGCCTGGTAGGGGACACGCACTTCTAATCCTCACTGCTTGGGAGGCTGAGGCAGGAGGAGCATGGGTCAGAGCCCAGCGGGGGAACTTTGCAAAGCCTGGCCTCAGAATAAAGAATAAAAAGAATGAAGCCCTGTGGGTGGTGATGGGACCAGGGTGTGGCTTTCTGTGACTTGTGTGGGCGGGAAGAACGGAAGGGGCCTGACTCTGGGGCACCTGGGAGAACAGTGCACACACGTTGGGGCAAGGTGCACACGTGGGCTCTGGCGCCCCGGCTTCCGGCTTCTGTCCCGGAGGGGTCGAGTGACCGTCCTGCCTGTGGGCAGTGAGGATCACGCTGAGTGCTTGCCTTCCCCAACCTGCCCCAACCTTCCCCAACCAGCGACCACGGGCGGCGCTTGTGGGGACAGAAATCCACCGCTCTGCCCAGGAGCCAGCAGTCAGCCGGCTCGGCAGTGGGCTTCTCCTGGGACTGTCCCCAGCTGCTGCTGCTGGTGAGCCTCTTGGCTTGTGGATGTGACCCTCCAATTTTTTTGTTTTTGTTTTTGAGGTAGAAGGCACTGAACCCTGGGGCATTCTCCCACTGAGCCTCAACCCACCGCCCTACGTATTTCATGACCTTCCTGCCTCACCCTCCCCGTAGTGCTGGGATCACAGGCATGTGCCACCACACCCAGCTGTGTCCTTCCAATTTTGCCTGTTCTCTCATGGCAGAGGACCCCATTTCTCTGTGTCTCCCCTTATTTAGGAAGCCAGCCATTGGATTCAGGGCCGTCCTAACCCTGTAGCACCTCATTTTAACTGACATCTCCAAATCCCGGGCCTTTGTGCTGAGCTACACCCCCGGCGCTCTTCATTTTTTTATTTTCAGACAGGGTCTCACTAAGTTGCCCAGGGTTGGCTGGAACTTGCAGTCTTCCTGCCTCAGCCTCGCAGAGTGCTGGGATTGGGCTGCGGATTTAGCTCAGTGGTTAGAGTGCTTGCCTTGCAAGCACAAGGCCCTGAGTTCAATCCCCAGCACCAAAAAAAAAAAAAAAAAAAGTAGCTAGAGTGCTGGAATTACATGTGTGCCTGTGTACCTGGCTAAGACCCTATTTCCAAATAAGGCCACATGCTGAGGGTCCGGGTAGATGTAGATTAGGGGGACAGGAGCACTGCACGGGCGCTCCGCGCGGGTTTTCTTCCTTCTCCTGGATGCGCGGGAAGGCCCTGGCGGGTGAGGTAGTGGAGGCGCTGTTTGCTGTCCACCTGGGGACAGGTCTGCTCCGCCAGCCCATGGGTGACCTGGACAGGCCGCCATCACCGGTCCCCACTCCCGCGCCTGATTCTCAGGGCGTCTGACCCTGCATTTCTGGTGACGTTGGGACACTGCTCCGCGGATCTACACCGTCACTGTCCCTGCCCCATCCCTGGGAGGTGGCCTGCAGTGAAGAGCTGTCCACACATTGTCCCCCGACAGGAATCACCACTGCTCCTGCATACTGCCTCTTCCTGAGAGGAAATGGCAGGGGCGTCCCGCCTGGGTACCCGCTGGGGCTGGGGCGCCCCTGCAGAAGTGCCTGGAAATCCCGCGGCACCCACCTCCCAGGTGCCTCCCACCCTCGCGTGCCCAGGCTGTAGCAGCAGGCGCCTGACTGTGCTCCCTCCTGCCTGTACCCTCTCTTGCCCTGCCTCCACGGCGACGGGTTCATCTTACTGTGGTGAAATGCAGAACACTTGAAACCTTCCACATCAACCTGGCCAGGTGGCGCACATCTGTGATCCCAAAACGCGGGAGGCTGAGGCAGGAGGATCACCGCAAGTTTGAGGCCAGCCTGGGCTACATAGTGAGAGCCTGTCTCAAAAAAAAAAAAAAAAAAAAAAGGTAATTTAGTGGTGTTAATTAGAACCGCAACCTCCAGGCCTCCTCACCACTCTGAGCCGATCTGCCCTGACGGCTCCTCTCCTCTCCCGGCTCCCTCTACTCTGCCACCCACCTCTAGACACCATGTCTACGTGGGAGCTGGCAGAGGAGCTGGATCCTGCGGAGGTGCTCTGCAGAGCTGCGGTTTCACCAAGCAGTGTTTCGGAGCTGGTTCCTGAGGGCGCCCTGTCAGCGCTGCACTGTGTTTCAAGGCAGAGTCCCGTCCTGTTTTATGGATCAGACACATACTGTCCATTTCTTTGCTCATGTCTTTGTTCGTTTGCTTGTTTTTTGAGACAAGGTCTTGCTGTGTAATTCCCGCCAGCCTTGAACTCACTATGTAGCTCAGGCTGGCCTCGAACTCGTGGTGATCCTCCAGCTTCAGCCTCTTGAGTGCTGGGGAGTACAGGTGTGCACCCCCACGCCCAGTGCCATAGTATTTTAAAAATAATTCTTGTTGTGAACAGATACTTATGCTACTTGATTTTTGCTATGAGACAGCGCCCCCCACTATCATGTTGTCTTTTTTAACATTGCTGCTGTTTCTCTGGGCAAAGCTGTAGGCGTGGGAATGCTGGCTACTGGGCACACACACAAATACATGTGTGCGTCGTGCACAAAGGCTGTGTGTGTTCATGTTCCTGCTTACACAGGAACGAGCATCTTCCTGTCCTGTCACCTTTCCCATTTGCATCCTTTGTGCATGACAAAGTGCCCAGGAGAGAACTGGCCCCCAGGACTCATGGCTGAGGGCCAGCACCCTACCCTGCACTCCCTTGGGTGTGGCTTGCTGTGACCATCAATGGGGATTACAGCGACTTGGCTTTTAGGACCTTCACAGTGTTTTGCAGCCATCCCCCCAGCTAGTTGTAACATCTCATCCCCCTAAAGAGACCCGGCACCCTGAGCCACGGCCCCTGTACCCTTCTCCCCTTGATGTTGGGAGCCTCCGCCCCGGAGGCCCGGGCTGCCCTCAGTGAGGTCCCTTGTCCTGTTCCGCAGCATCCCTGTGCACACCATATTTGACAGCTGCCTGCAAGGGAGCGGTGTCAGGGCCATCGCTATCACCCGTGACGCCAAGTACCTGGCCACCATCTCCGACGCTGAAGTCCAGGTACAGGGCTTCCCCGCAGCCACTTCTGCCCAGGGCCTTTCCGTGGGTGGCCCGGCCCAGGGTCTTAGCGTGGTTTCCCACGCCGTGGGGTTCTCTGGCAGCCTCACGCCCGGCCCTGCTCTCCCCGCAGCAAGTCTGCATCTGGAGGTGGACTCTGGCAGTGGAGACGCCTGCGTGCACCCTCGAGCTCCCCCCGGAGTATGGCTTCCAGGTGAGTGCGGGCACCCTGGGAGGTTGGCCTGAAGTCACATGGTAGCCAGGTCTCACCCACCTTTCGCCACAGCAGTCTGCCATGGTGCCTGGCACTTTCCTAGACTTCATGTTATCTTTGCTAATAACAGCTAATGAGTTTCCTGTGCTTTGGGTGCATGTGACCCTGCTAAGTTCTTTACTTCTGTTATCTCACGTGATCCACGCAGCCAAGCTGGCTGGACATGGCCGTGCCTAGGCACTGCTCCTGTGAAGATCAAGAACCTGGCTGGCTAGCCAGCCAGCCGCCTTTCTTATTCTAGAAGCATGCTCTAAACAGCTTCTGACCTCATCCCAAATGTGCCAGGTGTATAAAGAAGTTATTATTGCTGGGTATGGTGGTGCATGTCTGTAATCCCAGCACTTGGGAGGCTGAGGCAGGAGGATTGCTGTGAGTTCGAGGTCAGCCTGCACTATCCATTGAGATCACCCCCACCAAAAGAACTTACTGTTATTCCTGGTTTCCATGGAGTGACTTTGACCAACGCCCTTAGGACGTTGCTAGGGGTTGCATTGAATCCATAGAACACATTGGGAGCCTTGTCATCTTAATTGTATTGTTTCCCAGTCCATGAGCACCAGATGTCTTGCTGTTTATTTATGTCTTCTTTAATTTTTTCAGCAGCGTTTTATAATTTCCAGTGTCTATGTGTTTTGCCTCCTGCGTTAAATTTATTCCTATGTAGTTATTCTTTTTAGTGCCCTTGTAAGTGGAATTGTTTTCTTAATTTCATTTTTCTGATTGTTTGTTGCTGGTCACAGAAATGCAGCTGGGTTTGTGGGTTGGTTTTGTGTCCTGCAACTTTGCCTATTTACATTCAAATTGATTATAATTAAATAAAATAGCAAATTTGGCTTCTCAGTTTCAGTAGCCACAATTTTTTTCTCAGTACGGGGGATTACACCCAGGTCCTTTACATTGAGCTGCATCCTAAGCCCCTTTTATTTTTTATTTTGAAACAGGGTCTCATTAAATTGCTAGATTTCGCAGGCTGCAGTCCTCTTGCCTCAGCCTCCCAGAGTGCTGGGATTGAAGGTGCGTGCCACTATGCCTGGTGCTTGGCCTGTTTTTGACCTTATTGCTTCATCTGCTGGGCATTGCTTCAGAGGTTCATCCTCATGCTTCGCTAGTTATAATTCACTCATTTTCATTGCTGTGTACTTTTCCTTTTAGAGTGGGACTGACTTGCTTATCTGCCCTTCTAGTGATGGGCATTTTGGTTTTTTCCTGTCTGTCACCCCTCCTGCCTTGACTCCATCAAAATCATGGTTACCATGGTCATGGTGTCCCAACAAAGGAATCTGGCTTAGTCTTTTTACTGTGTCCCAACAACAGTCACCTCCTTCCCAGTGGCTTATAAGCAGTTTCCCCAGGCTTCCTTGTGGATTCTTCTTCTTTTATTTCATTTTTAGTAATGTCTTTGAATCTCATTATTACTATTAGTATTGTTTTTTTGAGACAGGGTCTCACCGTGTAAC